>ML109673.1:0-43593 GCA_003697995.1 Taxidea taxus jeffersonii | reverse complement strand
ATATATACAATGGAATACTACGCAGCCATCAAAAGAAATGAAATCTTTCCATTTGCAACGACGTGGATGAAACTAGAGGGTATTATGCTGAGCTAAATAAGTGAATCGGAGAAAGACAACTGTCATATGATTTCTCTAATATGAGGGATTTGAGAAGCAGGGTGGGGGCTTGTTGGGGGGTAGGGAAGGAAAAAATGAAGCAAGATGGGATTGGGAGGGAGATAAATCATAAGAGACTCAATCTCATAAAACAAACTGAGGGTCGCTGGGGGGTGGAGGAGGTAGGGATAGGGTAGTTGTGTTATGGACATTGGGGGAGGGTATGTGCTGTGGTGAGTGCTGTGAAATGTGTAAGCCTTATGATTCACAGACCTGTACTCCTGGGGCAAATAATACATTATATGTTAATAAAAATAATTAAAAAAAAAACACAATTCTTTAAAACTAGAGGAGAGACCAGGATGTGAGTATATTTTAGTCTCCTTAGAAACTCACAGGACTACTTATCAACTGTTTCCTACATATATGTTGTTTTTCTAATGGCTTTAGCTAAAAGTACAGAGTTTAAGCCATAGGTTTAAAAAACATGTCTAAGGGGAGAACAGAGATTTAGAATAGTTCAGCCATATGCAATCCCATAAAAAGTAACTGTGATAAATATGTAGAGAAAGGAGTTATCAAGAATGTTCCCAGGATAAACAGAAATAATATTTTTACTGGCTGGAATAACTAAAGGATGAGGCAGAACCAATCAAAGGTACAAATGGGTTGTGTCATATTATTAAATGCAAAGCAAGACCTTTGGTGGCATTTGGAGTAACTACAATGCATCAGTTTTGGACCTAATCTAAATGAAGTTGACACATTCAAAGTGGTTGTAGGAAACATGACTTTCCTTAGGAGCATCAGCTTTTGGAAATCTGGTAAGGAGGAATACAGTGATACCCAGATCCTCAGCTAAGGTTGCCTCCCAAGGATTAGTAAGTTAATCAGTCTGTTTCCCACCTTTCAATAACCTAAGAAAGAATGTAAGTATATACTCTTTTAATGCTTTGCCATGAACTGCCTTTAGAATAAGAATGCTTGTTTTTCCTTTTAAGACAATTTTAAAGACCTAAAGGACCACCAACTATTTAGCCAAATGGCATTTTTATATTGGAAAATCTAAATATTCTTTTGGAAAGTTTGGCTTGAGTGTCATTTGTACTTTGAGAGAACACCCTTGTGAAAAATACAGCACTGCTAAGTAAGCGTGACTCTAAATTCAGATCAATATGTGACGGTGATAGAAAATGCAGAGCATACCTAATCCAGCTAACTATGCCCCTGACAAATGCAGTGTGAGCATGGTGTCATTGGTGCCTTTCCTTTCTTTATTTGCATTATCCATCAGGACAGCCCATGAGGGAATGCCTGGGAACCGTGGAGTTCTCTGTAATAAGCCACAACACTAATGAGGCATAACAAATTTAGCAAGTATCATGTATAATCTTGATCTTTCATTGACACTATTACCCACATAGATTACAGGTTGCGATTTGTTATCTGCCTAATGCAGATGAGCTGGGAGGGTGCAGCTGAGTTACTCCTTCTTTGGTTAAATAATTTTTAACAAATTATCATCCCCCAAGACAAAAACTCAATAGTCCTGGCCTCTGCTTTTGCTGCTGCTGCCTCTCAGCAGGGTTGGCTGGCTGTTTTTGCAGAAGGTCAGCCAGATTTTGTCTTTCTCACAGTTTCGGTTTCCTCCTGGGAGAGAGGGTCTAATATATTTCTGTAACACACCAACTGAACCCAAGATAAACAAGTGCCCAGAGAAACATGGCCCTAGTATATGCCTCTCTCTAGTTCAACGATTTAGAAATCAGATGTCTGCAGTGATCCTTGTCTGTAGGAATTGCTGAGCCTCAGCCAAGAGAAGGAAGTTGTGGAGAGGCCATATATGGATGCTACTTTTCAGTTGAAACTAGTAATAATAACTTACAAGGAATCCCTGTATATTACTATTTCATAGATCCTTTTAAACAGTTAAATTCATTATCCTTCAAATGACCTCTTGGGAGGAGCCACATGCTAATTCCATTTTATAGATAAATGCATTTTCTACAGAGAGATGTTGTTATAGTATTAGAAGGAAAAACCCTGATGTTTAGCTCTGGATTTTTCTGAAAAGGGGGAAACAATCATAAGTATGTGTACATATGAAATGTACTAAAAAATATTTTAGAGGATCATGAAAATGTGCAAATTCTCTTATTTCTCTGATTCTTTCTATTCTAATTAAAGTTTCCAGAATGAATTTTACATTTATCTCTACTAAATTCTTATTTGAAAAAAAAATCTGCACTGGCTAAAGTATTTCATATAAATTTAGACACAGAAATGACAAAATTGTAACTCATATTTTCATTCCCTCCAAATCCTAAATTTTTAAAATCCAAAAGGGAAAGTAGGTACTTCATTTAATCACACATGAATTGTAGTTGATAACATCAAATTAAACAAATTGAAAGGTATTAGACTAAGAATGGTACCAAAGGGAAGAAATGGAGAGTAGTAATCACATGAGTTATAATTAAGCATTTATGAAGTTTCTCTTAACAGACAGTGGCCATATACTTAGGAAAAAATATCTATGATTCAGAACCTATGCCACCCTTCCTCTATCAAGTACTTGATTGGGTTGGTCCAGTGAAAATTATTATTTGGGAGTTCTGGATGTTTAGGGTGAGGAGAGAGGAAGAGAAGACAGGGCAGAAGTTTAAAGATATACTCTTGTATATATCCCAGTTTTACCTGGTAGGAAGTTCCAGGTTCATATGCTAAAATGTCACTTTCATCATGTTACTGAATGTATATAATTTCCATGCATTTTTTTCTGCCTAAGACATCCTTGATATTACTTTAACATGTATATCTACTTTACAGCCTCTCTCTCTATTTATTTCTTTTTAATATTATGAGAATTTGTATGCAGTAGCATTTGGGATTGCAAGTCTTATGCTCTCCTAGCTTAATGACAGAATTAGCAAAATATGTTGAAAACTAGCATTCATTAAAGTTCTTTAGTCTACGTTTAAGATTAATTACTAAATTGGTAGTATGCTGAATTTTTCATGATTCTCTAATGCAAACTTGTAATCATTTTATTGATTTTTAAGGTAAGATGTTTGTCAGGTAGAGCCTTACATGTTACCCAAAGTCCACTGAACAACGGTGTTGAGAGCAACCCTCAGGTTCCATGTTTAGACGGTAAGGATGCTTTGGTTTTTAAAGTCAAAATTATTCTGAAATGGTATCAAGTTAATTTCATTGCAAAAGCATAAAGAAAGAAACCTTAAAAACTGTCTTTAGTGTTTTCAGATAAGTTGGTTGAATGGTGTTAATTTTGCATAAACAGACTCCATTGGTGTCTCACTGCCTCTGCCTCCTAACCATCCTCATCACATGTGCAAGACTCATTATCCTTCAGCCAACAGACTGGCAAGTCCTTGTTGGGGCCTGCTATGTGCAAAGGTTGGGAAGAGGGACTAGTAAATTCAGAAAGCAAGATAAATTGTATTAGCATCTAATGACAGAGGGCAAGGGCACCTGGGTGGCGCAGCAGGTTAAGCAGGCAACTCTTAGTTTCAGCTCAGGGCAGGATCTTAAGGTCATCAGATGAGCCCCCCATCAGGCTCCGTGCTTAGCCCAGAAGCTGCTTAAGACTCTCTTTCTCTCTCTCTCTCCCCCACTCTTTGTCCCTCCTACTCTGCACACGTACACGCTCTCTCAAAAAATGATAATAAATAAAATACTTTGAGAAAATGATGTAAGTCTTAGCCAAAAAAACAAAACAAAACAAAAATCATGCTCTGTTTTTCTTTTTTTTTTTCCCCAGAATTTTATTATTCTTTGTGACAATGGTGGTTTGTTAAGAAGCACTTGTGTGCCCATTACATTCCTAGGGAGAAAGTGAACTAAATTAATAAAGTAAACAAACACAAGGAGAAATCTGTAACGTCTCAGACATTTAAGTCTAACCTTTATTTAAGGTTTATCATTTAATTCCTGTTTGCTTTTATATGTCTAGTAGGTGACGTTTCATTGAATATTTTATCACTGAGGCATTTTAGATAGAATAATTTTCCTGTTAGCTATGAATGGACAAATTGAAAGATCTAATTATTTGCTTAAGTATTAACAATACATTATTACATTTTGACTGAGAAATATGTTTACTCTACCAATCTGACTATGAAATAAGCTTTTTAATTTCAAAATTTTTATATTTAAGTATACTTATTTGGGTTTTTAAAAACTGAGTATTAGAAACTCAGCTAAAATAGCTTCAATAAGCATGGATTCTTTTAAAATTTCACATCCAATTGTTTATTAGAACCCTAACTATTAAATCTTAATTAGAATCAATAGCCTTTCATATTTTTATGAATGAATGTTACTTTGTATGGAACAAAGGGCCATATATTTTAAAATGTAGCAGCCTGTTAAAATTGAAGATATTAATTCTTTTGAATGGAAGTACTCTTTCTAAAAAAAACTGGATTGCTTTTTGGAAACAAAATCTCTTAAAGATGGATAGCTAATGTATTCTTTTTTGAAACAGACATTAACAGAAGTAATAATAAAAATACTGTTGAGAAACAGCAATTCCCAGATTTCAGATGTGTGTTTAGTTGAAATCTTTTTTGTGATCCAAGTAGGATTTTCTGAAGAATTATCTGAAAAACGACTAAAGACTTCACTTAAAAATAGATTTGGATTTTGCTGAAATCCAGAATTTAAAAAACAAAACAAAACAACAGTTTGAACACATTGGAACCAGTGTCAGTTTATATTCTAAAAATGCATCATAATTTATTTCAGCTCAATTTCACAAGCAACCATTGAATATGTACTACTGTATGTTAGTTCAGAAGAGAGCCCACTTTAGAACTTTACAAAATGTTTTATATTCCTTTGTATTAATTGGGGAAGAGGCTGCTTATTCACATCTGGGAAACCAAGAACAACAGGGATATTGTAGTCTCAATATATTCAATAGATTTATAAATTTATTTACTTAACTTACTTTATTTTAAGGCAAGAAAATTCTAGTATACTTACACAATATTGTCACTTTTTTTGTGCCCTAGTGGAGAACACATTTGACTTGGCATTAAAAATATTGGAACCTTGACCAGATTCTTTAAGTAATTCTGTGGCTGTAAGATGGCAGGATAGATGGTCTAAGAGCTTATTAGGTTCTATGGGCCTGAGAGAACAGGATGATAAATGAGGGCTGTGTCCATGCCTGAGTATTCCATACTGTACTGTTCTCCACAGGCAAACGGGCTAGATTAGAGGGGATGACTAGCACATTTCTAGATGATCCAAGTGCAGGGATACCAACGTCCTACGAATATAAATCTGGGCTTCAAATGGGCAATTTTAGGTTCCAGAGGTCTGATATAATTTCCACTTATGCAGACTCATCATGTGCAGTGTGGTCCATGGTGAGTCTTATTTAGGAGAAATCTAATGTTACACCTCCAACTGCCATTGGAGACCAGTGCTGATCTCTCTGTGTATCATGATGGTGCTAAGTTCTTCTTGTATCCTTTAAAGATGGAAATCTTGGTGGATTCACCCCATCATGTGTGTATATGATTTTTTCATCACTCTGAAGTTATTGATATTGAAGTCAATCAAGACAGTGGTTGTACAATGACTCATGCCTATATCTTTCCCTTTCCATAGGCCTCAGACGGGCCTCTTCACCTTTATAAAATTATTGGAACTGATAACATCTAGGTTTCTTTTCAACCCTAACCTGTTGTTCTCTAAATGAAAAATGCACATTTGTGGAGGAATAAGTTGTCTCTTCTCTATATCTTAATTCAAATTTCATGATGTATCCCTCTTGAGATGAAAGGTCTAGGCTGCCATTAATTTCCAGATCAGTCTATGTATTTCACATTGTCCCTGCGTGTCATGCTTTAACCTGAAGAACACAAATATCAAGTTTTACTCTTTGGGATGAACCAGTGGGTTGACTTCAACCTCCTCTCCTAGTTCATGTTATTGAAGATATAGTCATCCTGAAGAAAGCATCAAGGGGGTCTTTCAAATTAGGAATACCCACCTTACAAAATAGCACTGTTTTTGGCATAGTAGGACATTCTGGGTCTCCATGCTGCATTTACTTTCTGTGTTTTTTTCTCTACTCATTGGCCAGAGAAGTTGTCATAAGAAAGAGCAGAAACTGTGTCATTGTGGAAAAAGCTGAATCAGAAGATCACATACAATCAGTGTGGATCCAGGAGGAAAAACAGAAATCATACTGCTTCAATTGAGGAAATTTAATAAAGGAAATTGGTTTCATGAGTACTGTAAAGTTGGAAGAGTGAAAAAATGGAAAATGAAGTAACCTAGAAAATCAGTACCCACTGCTAGGCTGGAGAACACAAAGGAGTAGATGATGTTACTAGAACCTAGATTGTGGAGGAGGGGTCTGTGCTTTAGGCACCAGGACCCTGCAAGGGGGTGGAGGGCTGTTGGGAGCATTCAGAGCAAATGGAAGGGAAAACCTTGAAAGCTAGAGTGGCAGAAGCAATTCAGACATTTGCAGGGACCAGCAGAAGAAGGGAGAAACAAGAGAGGCAGAAAATAGAAGAACAATGATTCCTTTCTTCCTCTTGTTTTTGATTTTCCATGCATAGCTTCTATAGAAAGACCTAGCAAAAAATGAACTAATGAAGGATCTTTGAAATACAGTTTTTAGCTCCAAAATATCAAGCAAAATATAGAAGAGTGAGCACAAGACCATGAGCAAATAGGTAAAAATGGCCACACCTCTCAACTGCTGGTTATCGCTTATCTTTTTTCTTCCCCTTTTTGGGAGAGCTTGAAGTATCCCTGAGGTAAGAGAAAATGAAAGTGAGAGTTAATAAATGTGATTATGAAACTCTTTGCTGTGTGTATATATATTCTATGTCTGGTTGAAGAGTAAAGACTTAAAGTGAAAGGCCAGGGCCCTTTCCTTAAGCTTATGGATCTGATCCTGGAATACTATGTTGGGCTTTGCAAAATGACTCCATAAGTTTCTGAATTTGTAAGTTCAGCCTTCTATGAATTGTCCACAATGTAGCTTCTGGTCTGAGGACTAGGAAACTGCACCCAGCACTTACTAATAAAATTTATAAACAGATAAGCCAGTTTTCTTTCTCACTTGGCATTGCAGATTTTATTTAACAGAAGCAAATGTTAGCTGAGCATGACTTCACACAATTCTAAATGTATTGTAAAAACTTTTCTCCTTTATGGTCATTCTTAATAGTTAGCTTGTACTTTCTGAGTGTAGTCTACTCTTTCCAGGATAGTCTCATGAAGTCTTGAACCAAAACCCATGTAGAGGGTGCCTGGGTGGCTCAGTTGGTTAAGCAACTGCCTTCAGCTCAGGTCGTGATACTGGAGTCCTGGGACCGGGTCCCACATTGGGTTCCCAGCTCCATGGAGAGTCTGCTTCTCCCTCTGACCTCCCCTCTCATGCTCTCTCACTCTGTCTCTCTCTCTCTCAAATAAATAAATAAAATCTTTAAAAAACAAAACAAAACAAAAAAAACCCATATAGATGCTGATACAAAGTTGTAGCGTGATCCATATTACTTCAGTAGAATGAGCAGCTAAGAAATAATCCTAAAAATATGTTGATGAAATAAACTTCTTCAAAATTTGGAGAATAAAGAATATAGTCACAGGAGGCCTAGGTAATTTAATTTACCTTTCTGTGCCTGTTTCCTCATCTATAAAATGGGAATAATAATGGTACCCCTCTCATTAAATTGTTCTGTACATTAAATAGTTTATGCATTTATTTCTTTTTTCTTTTTTTAATGCATTTAAAGTGTGTAACATGTATGTCCTAGTCTACAAATTGGAAGTATCTCCAATTCATCTCCAATGAAGATATCAATATGATGTTGCTCAACGATGACCAAGAAGCGCAAGGTTAGATAAATCTCTGGAGCTGTCAGATTCCCCACCATTGTGGTTCCATCAACCTTACCTAGCCTGAGGGCTTTATGGCTTCGATACTCTGCTTTTCATTGTCTGAGATGTGCAATGACTTCTGATTCATCTACTCCTTGCCTAAATCATGTGTGATATGGGAAACATTACCCCATTAATAAATTTGCTCATTAGAACAATCCCCCCCACACCTTATCTTTCTTCACCTTTCCAATATAAATCTTTGTGTCCATGTCTATGTGTGTGCATTCCTTCATTTTCATCCATCATAGGGCTCCTGGATTTTTGCACATGACATTTAGAATGTCGTTGCCCTTAGCTCATCTATATTCACTAAAGGCAAGACATTCCAAAGCATAATTATGCAATGGTTTCTTCAGGTTGCACATGTTTATATTTAGATTACACATGTTTATATTTAAATAACTTATAATTAAAATAAATACCAAGCAACAATATGGGACAAAAGAATACAAAGAGCCAAGTACATCTGGAGAGTGAAGGTTTCCTCATCCAGTTTGATTTAATGTAAATACCTTCAAAAACGTACTTCTTTACTCTATTTTAATCAATAGAAAAGGTCAAAATACATACAGGGATGAAGATAGAGGAGAATGATATTACAATAAACAAAAGTACTTCTAGAAAAATTGTGGACATTATTTAAGTTGATTTTAATTCCTCATTTGTGTGTGTGTGTGTACAGTTGTTGAGAGTCATGTCTAGTGCACAGTTTCTCCATTGTATAAAGTTACCATTGTGTTAGATTTTGAATGGAAAGATAAAACATTCCAGTTCAGATAAAACTGTCAGGTCATTGGGAATAATTTTATTTATGAAAATATATTCATGGAAAGGAAATTGCTGTGTGTCTCAGTGTAATAACCTCTCTGAGAGCTCATTCACTTCTCGCACCTTTTTCTGGAGCTGGCCTGGCTCATCAGCCTCTCATTCTCTCCCTGGCTGTAACCATCAGTGGGCAAACAATTCTTACCAAACCATTAGATTCAATTTGGTATTCCTGCTCCATGGTGACTCTGACTCAGCCCCACTGTCTAGAGTCCTGGCTTTGGTTCACTTGACCTTGAGAACCTACTTGCTCATTCCTGCCTGGAGTCACTCCTTGGCTACTAGACCTTCAGCTTGCCCTGACTCACCTCTAGCTGCAAAGCTCTCAGCATGCAGCCAAGTTTCCAGGCCTTGGTCTCTGACTGGTCTAGGATGTTTAACCAGCAGCCTGTCTGGCTCTGCCTTAAACTCCTGCTTGACTCTATCAGATATCTCCAAAGATGTTTTTATTCTAGCGTTCAAGTTTGAAAGAACAGGCCAAACATATTGATACAAGTGACTGGCCTTAGTGGTTAGCTGGCTGTTTAACCTGACAGGATGGCTTTGCCTGGTAACTTTGCTGAGGTCCAGGGGCAGCCAAGGAATATGTTATAACAAGAAATCACACTTTTATTTTCATTTATATCTGCAGCTCAGTCTCCTTTCTCATTTCTAGTTGTTGTTTTTTTCCCTCTATTTTTCCTTAATTAGGTCAACTACTTGTTTATCTCTCGTATTGGTCTTTCCAAACAATGGGTTTTGCTTTTTACTTATCCTGTTTTTTCTATTTCATTAATTCTAATATTGATTAATTTTATTTTCCAATTTCTTTTATTTTCTCTTCTCTTCTTTTCGTTTCTTTTCTTTTCATTTCTTTTATTATTTAGTGGCTAAGAACACAGATTTTGTAGCCAGATTGCCTAGGCCAGAACTCTGACTCCACTGAATACTAGACTTGTAACCTTGGATGAGTAGTTTGTAACTCATACCTCAGTTCCCTCAACCTATAAAATGAGAATAGTGAGAAACTTAACCTCATTCAGTTGATGTTCACCCTTATCTCTACTTCAAACTTAGGCACACCACCAGAATTTGTTATTTAAAATCATTACAAAAAGAAAATATATCAGGGCACTTGGGTGGCTCAGTCGGTTAAGCATCTGCCTTTAGCTCAGGTCATGATCTCAGGGTCCTGGGATCGAGTCCTGCATCGGGCTCCCTGCTCAGCGGGGAACCTGCTTCTCCCTCTGCCTGCTGTGCCTCTTGCATGTGTTCTCTCTATCTCTCTGACAAATAAATAAATAAATAAATAAATAAAATCTTTAAAAAATTGTTTAAAAATATATATTACTTCATCACAAATTTGTTTTATAAATATGTTCATAGCCACAATTTAATTGTTACTTATAAGACTTTATAATTTATGCATTTGCAACATTTATTTTGAGAAAAGCTTCACCAGTGTGCCAGCACATTCAATGACACAGACAAAGGTTATGAAGCTCTGCCTTCCAGAATGGCAGAGAAGCAAGCTGGGAGGAAATTAGATCCTTGAATTAGCTCAGCACACCCTCAAGCAATCTCTATCCTCTGCACTGTTACATGAGAGAAATAAAATTCTATCTTTTGGGGCTACTGCATAGTGGAATATAGACTCAAAACATATAGTCTAAGTTGAAAAGTTTACATCCGTGCAAATAACTTTTCCACTCTGACAGTGAATAACGTTGGTGCTGGTGTATTATTCTTGAGTTGCATTCCTTCCTCTTGCTCTCAATAATTTTGTGGATGTTATTCTACCACCTTATAATATCCAATATTTCCAATGAGAAGTACAATGCCAGTCTGACTTTTTTTTTCCTTTGTAAGTAATTTATTTATTTTGTCTAGAAGCTTATAACAATTTTTTTGTAGTATTTAGATTCTAAGAATTTTACTGCTGAATATGTTTTCTCTCAAACCCTCCGGGAACACAAAAAGCCTTCTCCGCAAATATGGGTTTCATCTTCTTGAAGATAATTTTATTTTATTATTTTTATTAACTCCTGATTCTGTTTTTTTCTTATTTTTCAGGGATTCAACCATTTTCATGTTATGTTTCTGAATCTATCTTCTATTTACCTTTTTTTTCTTTGTCTAATGATTTTTAACTCTTTCTGTATTTTCTCTATATTTGAGATTTATCTTGCACCTATTTGAGTCTAAGAACTGAGCATTCTCTATTTTTAAGTGTACAGATCTCTTAAGTTTAAATATTTTTTTCTCCTTTGGCAACTCTTCCTTTTGTTTTTTCGTACTTGATTTGTTGGAAGTATATAGCAGAAAAGATGGAAAACATACATGATAGAGAGATATTTCAGCAGAGAGAGAAACTGTGAGAAAAGAGGTAAATGGAAATGCTAGGAACGAAAACACAATGTTAGAGATGAAAAATCCCCTCTGTTGGTAGATCAGCAGACTAGACAAAAAGAGAAAAGAATCAGTGAATCAAAAGTAAGGTTAACAAAAATCATCTAAACTGAAATACAATGAGGAAAAAATGTGGAAAAAAAATAGCTCAGAGCATCCATGATCCAAGGAAAATGTCATATAGTTTAACATGCACCTAATTGGAGTGCCAGATATAGAAGACAGCATGAATGAGGCCAAAAAAATGTCAAGAAATAATTGCTCAAATTTCCAAAATTAATAAAAGACAATAAATCACAGATCCAAGAATCTCAGAGGACCAAAAGAAGGAAAAATACAAAGAAAACACATAAACATCCACATCAAATTGCTAAAATTTAAAGATAAAATCTTGAAGTCAACAAAAGGAACAAAAATGTTACTTACAGGAGAACAAGCATAAAATTGCAACTGAATTGTCTTCAAGACAATAAAGTCAGAAAACAACAGAAAGAGTGTTTTAAATGGCTGGCACACACACATACATACTACAAACAAAACCAAAAAGCAACACATCACCTAGAATTCTATCCTTTAAAATATCCTTTGATAAAGAAGAAATAATTGCATTTCTGACGGGTAAAAGCTGACTGAATTTATCGCCAGCAAACCTACACTATAGTAATGAATAAAAAGCTTTCTATCTGGAAAGAACATAATATCTGATAGAAAGTTGGTTCTAAAGAAGGGAATCTAAAAACAGAAAAAGTTGATAAGCCAGTAAATATAAAATGTCTTTTAAAAAATTATCCCTGCTTTTACACACATACTTAATTAAATGTCCTTTAAAAACTATTGGTTGTTAAAGTAAAAATAATGTGAGCATGAATTTTATAGTAAACACAGAATTAAAATATGTGACAACAAGAAGGTGAAGAATGGAGTATGGAAGCATAGTAATTGTATATACATTTTTGTAAAGTTCTCATTTTTTGTGACATAATATTTTTGAGTGTAGAATATGATAAGTTAAAGATACATATCCTAATATCAAAAATGGTTAAGTATTATAATGTATAAATTGACAACTAAAAGAAAACAAGCATAACAAAATCCATCAGAAGATATAACAAGAACGCTAAAGTTTGTACTTATTCACTCCTAATATAAAAGGACAGATAAGGAGGAAAAGAGGAACAAAGGACAGAAAGTATAAGTAAAAATAAATGTTAAAATGGTAGACTTAAATAGGGATATAGTAATAATTACAGCAAATGTAAATGAACTACAACATTAGGTTTACAGACACCTGACCAAAAAATATGTGAAATGACTAATAAGCACATAAAAGCACATTCAGAATCATTCCTCATCAGGAAAATGCAATTTAAATGCACCATAAAATACTCCTTATACACCTACCAGAATGGCAAATTATCAAATCAAAAAGAGTAAAAACTCACTTCTCATACATTAGTAGTAGAAATGTGAAATGATACCAACACTTTGGAAAACTGTCAGTTTTTTAAAAAGTTAAACATTCATCTACCCTATGATCCAGCAATTTCACACCTAGGTACTGATTCATGCGAACTAAAACATTTGTCCACAAGAAGTTTTGTGCAAAAAAAGTTCATATTATATACATTAAAGTTCAAACCTAATCATAGTCCAAACCATAAAGAAACAATCTGGATTTATATCAATGAAAGAATAGATAAATGAACTAATTTGTCTATACACTGGGATACTACTAGTAATAAGAAGGAATTGATCTCCTGGAATATGCAAAAATGTGGAGAAAACTCAGAAATATTATGCTCAGTGAGATAAAGCAAACATTAAAATGTATCCTGTATTATTGCATTTACATGAAATTCTAGAGTAGACAAACTAATTTGTGGTGATAAAATCACACAGTAGTTGACTTTTCAGGACAGGGGTAAGAATTGATCCAAAGGGACATAAGAGAGCCACCTTGGGTTATAGAAATGTTTTGTTAATTAATATGCACTCATGAGAATGAATTATATACTTAAGATCTGAGTACTTCTAAGTGTTGCTGGAGAAACACCAAAACAATAGAAGAGAGCAGATCCCTGGTTTTTTATAAACAAACCAATAAAAAGAGGTAACTACTAGATGTTAAGAACTGAAATAACTGGTATGGTGGGTAGCACTTACTTTGATCTAAGGCATACTTGCGAATGTAACACTTCAGCCGAATCGTGTAGAATGGCAAGAAGTAATAAATGGACTCTGTTAGATGATGAACATTCTAAGCAGAGGCCCTAAAGTGCATGAGGTGTTTTTAAAAAACTAGAAAGACATCAGTGTATCAACAACATAGTGAGTTAAAGAGAGAGTGGTATGAGATTATGGAGACCTAGGCAGGTATCAGATCAATAGGTCCTTTTTGGCTGTGATAGGGGTGTGGATTTTAATCAACATGCCCAACACTTCTGCTTCAGATGAAGTGATAGGAATCAAATATATTTTTTCACTTTAAACAACTAGGTAACCAGGCAACATAAATGAAACAATAATTTTCAGATATTGGTTAATAGGAGTACAGGCCTACACTTCCTATAAAAGTGAGAGAGAAAAAAGTGAGCCCTAGGATTTTCCCAGCTTATCGCCTACAAGCCATTTCCAGTGCAAAACATGGAAACTAAAATAGATCCTATCAGTTTTACCAAGCAAAAGAGATGGAAATTAAGAGTTTAGACAGGTAAAAATAGGTGGATTTTTTTTTTTTTGCAAAGAATACAAAAAATAAGAGCTATACTAAGAGAAATCACCATAGACTGAAAGAGAGATAGTCCTTGAGATCTCTGGAACTGTGCTTATCTCTACATGATGATGGGAAACTGTCTTAGACCAAGGGAAGAATCACCAGAAAATGATAAACCAAACAACTGCTAGAATTCGTGCAGGTTGGGGAAAAACAACAACAAACGATAAACTCATTAATATATAACATTAAGCATAACAATAATTATTAATCATTAATAATTATTATATTATATAATTTATTTATATATTTAATATGATATATAAATTTAATTTATATTTTATATATTTATATAAGTATAAATAAGTATAATAAAATAATAAAAATAATAAAATATATTTAAAATACTGTGCTAAATGGAAATAAAAACACAACATATTGAAGTCCCTTTATGCAGCATAGAGGAAATTTCATGGTAATAAGTGCTTATATTTAAAAATTAATTAGATAAGCTAGAAACAAGAAAGAAATAAACACAAACTAAGCAGAATTAAGGAAATAACATGGATTATAATAGAAGACAAAGAGATATACAATAGAAAAACAATAAAGAAAATCACATAAGCCAGTTTTTAAAAAAGACTGATAAGACTGATGAACCTTTAGCCATATGATCAGGAAAAGAAGGGTAAAGACCTAAATCACCAGGGGCGCCCGGGGGGCTCAGCAGGTTAAGCCTCTGCCTTCAGCTCAGGTCATGATCTCAGCATCCTGGGATTGAGCCCTGCATAGGGCTCTCTGCTCAGCAGGGATCCTGCTTCCCTCTCTCTCTGCCTGTCTCTCTGCCTGCTTGTGATCTCTCTCTCTCTCTCTGTGTCAAATAAATAAATATAATCTTTTTTAAAAAAAGACATAAATTGCCAGTAACAAAAATGAAAGGGGGACATCACTACAAGACCTACAGCAATTACAAGATAATAAGGAAATATTATGAATAATACTATACCATTAAGTTAGGCAACTTAGATAGACACCTTGAAAGCCACAACTATCAAAGCTCACTTGAGAAGAAATAGATCACCTGAATAGTTCTACACCTATTGAATTTATAATTATAAATCTCATAAAAAATACAGGCTCGGATGACTTTACTGGTAAATTCTATTAAATGGTTAAGGAAGCAGTAATGCAAATTATATGTAAACACTTTCAGAAAAAAAGGAGCAGGGATCACTTACAGCACATTTTATGATGCCAGAATTACCCTTATAAAATAACTAGGGAGGGACGCCTGGGTGGCTCAGTTGGTTAAGCGGCTGCCTTCGGCTCAGGTCATGATCCCAGCGTCCTGAGATCGAGTCCCACATCAGGCTCCTTGCTCAGCAGGGAACCTGCTTCTCCCTCTGCCTCTGCCTGCCACTCTGCCTGTGCTCGCTCCTGCTCTCTCTCTGACATAAATAAATAAAATCTTAAAAAAATAAAATAAAATAAAATAAAATAACCAGGGAAAAGAGTCACAACAGAATAAAACTATGGAAGAATAGCCCTTTTTAACACAAACACAAAAATCTGTAACACAATTTTACACAATCAAATGTAGGAAAGTATAGTGAAGGATGATACGGTGTGATCAAGTTGGGTTTATCTTCAGAACGCAAGGTTGATTGAACACCTGGAAACAGTGGAAATAACTCACCTATTAGCAAACTAAAATAAAACAAAAGTGTATCAAAAACAAAACCCCATAATTATCTCAATACATGCAGAAAATGCATTAGGCAAAATAGAGCATCCATTCATGTTAGAAATGTTCAGCATACTAGAAATAGAAGAGAGCTTCCTTGACCTAAAGGGCATTTAAGGAAAACCAGTTATCATCCTACTTTTATCAGCCTACTCCTGATCATATGGCTAAACCTTTATTAGGAAGAATTAAACATTATCTCTTTAAGGTTGGGGAAAAAAGGGAAGGAAAAATCATTTTCCATTTGGAGAGAGTGAGTAAGAGAAAAAAGCTTTATTTTTGAACCCACTAAGTCCTGGCACAATTATATTTAACAGTTTATGTTTTAAGCTCAATTCTCTCCTCCTTCATTTTCTAAAAGGAAGCTAGAAGAAGCTAAGAGGCACCTTCCCCATTCCGCCTGGAAATCTCTTTAGCTGACTCACCCAGTTTACCAAACAACAGTATTGGTAAAACTTCAGCCACTACATGACGTCTCGTTTCCCTCAGATTCTAAAAACTTTTTCCTCACTTCTCTTGAACCCCTCACCAACAACCTCCTCAGAACCCTTCTAGCATCTGCACATAGTTTAGTCCCAAGGCCAATGTCACACATTTCAGTTTCTGTAGCAGTAGCACCCCAGTGTCAGATACCAAAATCATTTTAGTTATCTACCGCTGTGTAACAAACTCCCCTAAACTCAGTGGTGTGAAACAAATCATTTATCACCATCATCATCATCATCACTTCACGGCTTTGGGGTTAACTGAACTCAACTAGGTAGGTCTTAACCAGGGTCTCGTGTATGACTGAAATCAGATGGTGGCTGGGTGTGGAGTCATCTCAGACTTCCTCACGAATATATCTGGTTGTTGGGCAGTGAGCACTGTAAATCAAACAACTGAACATGGCCTGCCCCTGTGACTTGGCCTTCATGGACAGGGGACAGGTTCCATGGACAATAGTTACAAGAGAGAGCTGGGAGGAAGCTTCAGAAATCAGACAGTGTCACTCCTCATTCTGCTTTCAGAAGAAAGTCTCTAAGGCCACCCATGTTTCAGGGGAGAAGAACGATGCTCCACATCTTGCTAGAAGGAATGTGAATGAGTTTGAGGACCCTTTTAAAAATTGTCATCCAGCAGCATGAATTCTACCAGCACCAACTGGAAAACAGTTGTGGGAATATAAACCTTAAGTACATGGTTCCCAGGCATTCCACTGCATCTACTGCAACGAACCCGGGGTCCGGAAAGCACTAAGGACAACAGTATCCTGGAGAAGGTACTAGAAGGACTTCCACATGGCTCAAGTTCCTATCTCAGCTCTAGTTTAGATCAGTGAGTACTGCCAGACTCCCTACATTCTATACCTTCCAACTTGGTATCTGGGGCCCCTTAAGTATTTTTTTTTCCTGTCCTCTCCACCATGGACTCTCATGACCAAAATGTACATCTTGCTGTAGTCTCTGTGATCCTTTTGGTCCTTGGATATAAGAAATAGAAGCATCTCCAGTGCTGAGGTTTTACATCAGGCCTGCCTTCTTTTCTGGTCTCTTCCTGATCTTAAATACTTCTTTCTCTTATTTCCCAAGGTCTGGGCCAAGCTTTGTGCTCTGGCTATTGAGATGAGGTCCTTATCTTCCCTCTCATTTCCCTCCAATTTTCCTGCCTGGCAGCCCCACTTGTTTTAAAAATAAAAATCTCCATCTGAGCCCCATTCTTCATGGCTGGGTCCCTATTTGCTACTGCCAGCATGCCCTCTTCCTGTGCTCTGCCCACCTGCCAGGGAGCCACCTACTGTTCACCTCTGGCCCTCCTATGTGCCAACCACCTGCCTACCTGAACCTCTAGCATCTACCTGTAGCCAAAGTCCCTGGACGGCAGGTTCTGCCACCTTTTTGGACTTCCCAGCTGCTGGGCTGTCCTCCAAAAGACTGTTTATTCTCCAGGTCTGGCCCTCTCCTACTATATGTAGTTCCTAGTCCTGACATGTACCAAAGAACATTTCACTTTCTCTCTGGCTGCACTGCCCACTCTTTACTCCTATGATCCATGCCCAGTGAGATCTATGGAAGCAATTAGAAAAACAAAATCACCTTGCTAGGACCGATCTGATTTTGCTACTTCAAATAAAAACATCCATGGCACCGAACTTCCTCATCTTCTCAATTGCTTCCTCTCTAGTAAAATCGCCTGGTCCAATCATTCCTGACTGATTCCTGGGCTTCCCCTTAGGCTTTCCCTTGGCTTCCAAGACCTGCAAACTCCATGTTGATGGCCTGATGCCCTAGACTTCAAGTTCCTGGCTCTCTCACAATTCAACAGTCCTCTGGCCCTTAATACTTAGACTGCACCTTGCAGCCTCAGCTTGCTGGCCCCTGTCTAAGCAGTCCTACTAGCTGCTACCTACATCTGGTTGGGTATTCTTATTACATCTGGAGAAATGAGAAGTGAGTTAAATTATACTGCTTCTATGGTACAAGACTTTATTTCAAAAGAGAAAGCAAAAATAAAAATAAAAATAAACTTTATTTCTTCTACTTGTATCATAATTTGTAGTTTTAAATGCATAACAGACAATGAAACGTTCATTGTTTTCCTTGACCTCCACTCCACTTAATGGAAGCTTGAGAATTTAATTCTACATTTGTGATATTTTTTTTTCCCTGAGACTGCTCAAAACTGGCATGAATTTTTGATGGGAAGAATAATGTGGTTAGCATGTTTATAAATTAACAGTCAAGGAGGTGTACAAACCCAAAATTATTCCCACAGGAAGCAAGTTGTTGGCTCTGACATCCTTTCTCTTTCTTAGCTTGCCAGAAACAGATGTTGACAGTTCTCTCGTTTGGGGAATATATCCAGAAGGATGAATATTACCCTTGAGAAACACAATATACTGTACATGACTTCTTATAAGCGAAGAAGTAGTTTATTTAAGCTTAGAGAAAGTACATACTGACAACCCGTGCAAAGAAAGGAAAGAATGCCATAAAGCAATCTAAAGGCTTAGCCAGGCCTCAACTTCATGGAAGTTTTCTAGGCTGGTTGAAAGAGGCAATTGATACAGTACTCAGAGGGCTGCATATGGAATCAGACCTAAGAGACCAAAGTCTTCTCCACACAAAGCCAGAATTCTCTAAGAAGTGAAAAATACCAGCCATCTAGCTGGCTGTTTTGCCCACATTTCACAAAGGAATCCAATTTCTTTGAAGGCATAAAAAACCATAATTAACCTGTTTTCACTTAAATCAAAAGGTATTTATAAGGAACTTCCCATATACAAACACTATATGCATGCTTGTATGTTTGCCTGTGTACATTAAAAATGGTGTATGACAGTTCCTATTCTCAAAGACGTCAAAATATAAACGGCTAGATTCTGAAAAGTAATATGTCGGGGGAGGGGGGAAGAAACTAGTTTATTTGTCTAATCATGCCCAGAAAATCTAGCCTTCCATTTTAATTGTAAGCCATTCTTAGCATAGTTTTTTGTTTTTGCTTTTTAACGTAGCATGCCTGATTTTGCTGGTGGTTTGAGTATCTGACATGCAACTCAGAAATGTGTCCACATTGTTGAATGAGTGGAACCATATACTGGAAAAGAAATGGAACAGCTCAGAGATTCCAGTAGACAGGAAAAGGATTGAAGCCCCTGGAGCCCCATGATGCATGGCAATCACAGTAGGTGACTCTGTTCAAACAAAAAATGTCATGCTGACCTGGTGGAGAAGACGGCAGGATGTGAGCCTTGCAAGTGGGATCTGGCAGCCACTACTAGAAAGACAGAGTACATGTAAAATCAGGGGGACCTGAAACTTCCAGTCACATACCACTGTCTTCAGGGACACATGTCTTCAATATGTTCACATATGCAGTATCACCTTTGCTCATCAAGCAGGAAACCCTTCTGCATCCTGGGGTCAGCAGACCTCTTCCTGGAACTAGGTGCAGGGACACTGAGCCATGGATCCATGTGACTTTGACCTCCATGGACAGAACCCTGGCATTTGGTCTCAACATTTGGTGGTCATTAAAACGTATGTCATATTTGTTCCAAAAATATTTTGAAAGTTCAAGACCCTCTTCAGATCAGATGTTTAACACTTTTTTTGGCTTATGGAGAATTGACTGAGTTAAGAATATGTATCTGCCTACTAATATCCACTGCCAATGACCTATAGTTCAAGGTCAGTATTGCTGTTTGTGCTTGCCTAATTATCTGAAAAAAGAAGACCTTTAAAAAAAAAAAAATCATGGATGTGATTTAGCTCAATATTTCTATTTCTTTGAATCTGCTGTGAGGAAATGATCATAATGTAGCAGAACTTGATATAAAAAGTTTATGAAGACATTATTTATAACATTGAAAAACTGGATAAAATATAAATGGTTCTTTAAATTAGGCACATTTGTGCCTTAGAGTATAAGAAAAATAATTTTTTAAAGAATTTACTTATTTATTTGAGACAGAGAGTGAGTCACAAGAGTGGAGGTGGGGTGGGGCAAAGGGAGAGGGACAAACAGACTTCCCGCTGAGCATGGGGCTCCATGTGGGGCTCAATCCCAGGACCCTGAATCATGACCTGAGCCAAAGTCAGATGGCTAACCATCTGAGCCACCGAGGCACCCCAGAAAATATTAAAAAACTGTCTCACATTATAATGTTCTCACAATATGATATTCTCACGATATCATGTTAAACAGGAAAAGATTGTCAACAGTTATAGTTAAACTATAAAAGCAGATCACAAAGCTGCATTCATACAACAAATATTTATTAAGTACTGCCCGTGTAATAGCATTTGTCTAAGTGTAGAGTTACTACTTGGGATAAAAAAAAAAATCTCTTCCCTTGTGGAGATTACATACTGGTATATCTTATAATGTCCTCCCAGTCATGTTAACAAACAACTAAGCAAAGAAATAAAATAAGCAAGCATAAAAAAGAAAATGGAAGGGAACTGTAGTGGACACTCCATCCCTGCCCTTCAGATCCCTTTACCATTTTTGTGCCCAGCCCCTCCTGTGTGCTTTCCCTCCCAAAGCCAGCACCCGCGTCTCTGTTGAAAGGCCGCTCTCTGGCTGGCGGTAGATCTGGCTTTGCCAGAAGTGCCTGGAATATACAGGCCCCCAGGGGCAGCCCTTAGCCAATGACCGAAGGAAGCCTACTGTAAGTACTTCATTGCCCACACTCCAATAGAGACATCCCGCTCCTGTAGATGAAGCCAGAGCTACCTCTAGATGACCTCATTTGCTATCATGGGAGCCAAAGACTAACATTTGAACAGAGATGGCCCACTACAATAAGCATAGGTTACCTTTATTGAATGTCTCTTCTTTTTCAGATTTTGACACGAATTATCTGAATTTTCACAACAACCCTTTGAGAATAAGTACTATTATTATACTCATGGCACAGATTAATATAAGGCTGGGGGCCTTTTCTTTTCCCTCTTTATACTTCCATGTCCTTTCCAATTTGCTACAAAATCAGTATTATTTTGATAAGCATACAGAAAGAACATGAGTACCCATTTTCTGAAATACTGGCTTTAGTAGCTACAGCCAGGTATACTCCTGGCAGCCTTGGAGCATTGCTGTTGTATATTTGAATGAAGTTCTTTGTTAATCAACAAATGATAAAATGATCACATCATCACTTTAAGATGTTGCTTAATCTCTTAACAATAAATTCCTTTACAAAAGTGAACTAAAATTTAAGGATTTGAGTTGATTTCTGCTACTGCCCATGAAATGTATCTCATTATCTGGGAATTTTTGTTCAGCTTAACTTGCCTTCAACTTTCAGAACCACCTGCACTTAATAATATTATCCTTTTACTTGTTTTTCAAATTTTCTCTAAGTTGTCCTAATTTTGTTATTTACATTAATAATGAATTGAGCTGGTCTTAATGCCACACTTATATTCAGTTTTAAAAGTTTTTTAAGAAAATGACATTTTCATAAGACATTTACTGATCCAACCTCCATTTGCCAAAGCTCATTATAGGCCATTTCCTAACTATTAATCTTCTTGCTCTTTACCCTTTCTAAGACCAAAAGGAAGAAAGGCCTGCAAATGAAGTTGAACCACTTACACGTTAATTTGTAAAGTTTCTCCAGGCTGTCTATTAAAATGAAGAAAATGGTCACCTAGAAAAGTTGTTTTCTATATTATTTCACAGTAGAAATTGTAATATTAGACCAGAAGCTACTTTTCTTGTTAGTGCCATACCATAATAGATGGGTAGAAATTCCTAAAGATGTATGTTACCTGGATTTTGGTTGTATGGAACAAAATCTAACTCTAAATAGCTTAGGCAAAAAGAGAATTTGAAGATTGGGAAAAATCTAAGGAAGCCTTAAACTGCTGAGCCAAAGGGATAGCAACCATGTATCTGGAGCTCGGGGATGGCTCTCAACCAGAAGTGAAATCTGTAATAGTATCAAGCATTCGTCAGAGTAGTGTTTCCTTGGTATATGGTATTTCCTTTTTTTTTTTTTTTTAAAGAGACATCTTTTAAACACTTTTTTTTTAAACATTTTTTTTTAAGATTTTATTTATTTATCCGATAGACAGAAATCACAAGTAGGCAGAGAGAGAGAGAGGAGGAAGCAGACTGTCCGCGGAGCAGAGAGCCCGATGCGGGGCTCGATCCCACGACCCTGGGATCATGACCCGAGCGGAAGGCAGCGGCTTTAACCCGCTGAGCCACCCAGGCGCCCCTGGTATTTCCTTTTAATATGTCTATGTCTTTACATGCAAAGTGTGTTTCTTGTAGGCATTATGTAATTTGGTCTTGCTTTATTATCAATTAGAGGATGTCTCCTGTTTAATGATAGAATTAAGACCATTTATATTTAACATGATAACAAATTGGTTGGCTTAAATTTGTTTTCTTGCTATTTATTTTCTATTTTCCAGACTGTTTTTTGTTGTTTTTTCCCAACTTTCCTGCCCCTGTTTTTAAAATTAATTATTTTTAGTGTTCCATTTTATGCTCTCTGTTGGCTTACTTTGCCATATAATTTTGATTTTTTTTTTTGTAGTTTCTCCTTAGGTTATAATACACATTATTAATTTATTATAGTTTACCCTGAAAGACTCTTATACCATTCAGATAATGTGATAACTTTACATGTTCATTTTCTTCCTCATCTTTGTGCTATTGTGATCACACAGTTGACATCTTTGAGTATTACAAACCCTAGCACACATTATTAATACATTATGTAGTCAGATATCTTTTAAAACATTTAAACTGAGAAAAATCTCTTTCACATCTACCTATATGTTTATGAATTCTAGTCCTCTTCATATCTTTTAAATTTTCTTCAGGGTTCATAATCTTTGAACCTGACAGTCTCCTTTAATATCTCTTTTACTATGAATCTGCTGGCAATTGATTCTCTCAACTGCTTTTGAGTAAAAATCTGTATTTAACTCTCATTTTTGAAAGATACTTTTACTGGGTACACAATTTTAGGTTGACAATTACTTTTTCCTACACACTAAATTTGTTCTATTGTCTCCTGGTTTGCAATGTTTTTGAGGCTAAATCAATGGAAATTCCTACCTTTGTTGCTCTGTATGTAAAGTATCTTTTTTCCCCCTGATTTCTGTCAAAATTTTCTCATTATCGTTGGTTTACATCAATTTGATTCTGACATACCTTTAGAGGTTTTCTTCATGTTTTTCCTGCTTGCTACTTGTTGAATGTCTATCATTATCATTAGAGTTTTTTACAAAATTAAAAACTTTTTAGCTATTATTTCTTCAAGTATTTTACAGCCTTTCATTATCCCTTTGAGAAGCCGAATAATGTATGTTAGGGTATTCAATATTATCCCACAGGTCACTGATTTCTGTTCATTATCTGTGTGTGCATGTGCACATGGATGCCTTTTTTTTTTTTTTCTCTCACTTTGCTTCAGCTGGATAGTTTCTAGTTGGATATGTGTTCAAGTTCATTGTTCTTTCCTCTACAGTTTCCAATCTGCTAAATCCATCCAGTAAATCTTTAATTTTCAGTGTTGTGTATTTCAACTCTAGAATTTCCATTTGGTAGTTTCTGTTGTTGTAATTATACCTTCATTTTATTTTGTACTGTTCTTTACAATTTTAAGCATACTTACATTTTTAAAATTCTTGTTACTTAATCCCATTATTTTGTTTCCACCTCTGACATTTCTGTATCAGTTGGTTGATTTTCTATATTTCTAGGTAAGGGACACATTTTCCTACTTCCTAAAATAAATTTTAGATTTTTTTTTTAAGTTTCTAAATTTTTTGTTTGTTTTCTTTAAAAGGTATTTAGCAAATAGTTAAGTCACTTGTGGATAAGCTTAATTACTAAGACTTGTGTGTAAACTTAATGGAGTCTTTACTATAAGGATATTTAGCCACATCACTAAGGAGTGACATCTACTGTCTCTACAGGTCTAAGGACCCTGTATTTTTAGCAAAGTCTCCACTTTGACCTGCCAGAACTCAAGCTGCCATTCTCTGCTTAGATTCCCCCACTTTTCAGCATGACATGGAATGTATTTCCAAGCAAAAGTTGGTCATATTTTTGCCTACTTCAAGGATCATAATTTTTTTTCTACCTGCTTATTTCTTTTTTGCAAACTGTATGTTCAAAATATTTTTCAGTGTTCAAGTTGTAATTAATAAGAAGCATTCTGGTGTTAGTTACTTCAAAGTGGCCTGAAGCAGAAGTCTTACTGTAAGACTTTAAGCAAGGGGAAATTTTGATTAAGTACAGTAGGAAGATCATTATAACAGAAATTTAGAGTATAGAATAAACAGGGGATAGACTGAATGCAGAAACATTAATTAAGAAATACCATTATTCAAGAAAAGAGGTGATGATCTAGGACATCAAAAGAGAACAAGATTAAAAGTCAAGGAGTTCATGGGGCACCTGGGTGGCTCAGTGGGTTAAGCCTCTGCCTTTGGCTCAGGTCATGATCTTAGGATCCTGGGATTGAGCCCCTCATCGGGCTCTCTGCTCCACGAGGAGCCTGCTTCCTTCTCTCTCTCTGCCTGCCTCTCTGCCTACTTGTGACCTTTGTCTGTCAAATAAATAAAATCTTTAAAAAAAAAAGTCAAGGAGTTCAGAACGAGCAATATTTAGATAATTATTCATTGACTTCTACAAATAAATATTTATTGGTTGCTTGGTATGTACTATAGAAATAAAACTGTGTTTATTCATTTATTCAATCAACAATCACTCACTGAGTACCTCTTGAATACCAACCACAGTGATATATATATATGGAAATATTGTCCGCCCACATTGTCCATTCTGCAGGGCAGTGTTATCCAACATTCTGCAATGGTAGTAAGAGGGGCTACTATCCACAAGTACATAACATAACTGAGAAACTATGTCTTTAATTTTACCTAATTTTAATCAATTAGAATTTAAGTTTGAGTAATCTAATATGGCTAGTGGTAACCACATTGGACACTGCAGTTCTAGGGGGATACTAATATAGATAAACACACATAAACACACATATACAATTAGAATTAAATTTACTGTTACTAAATGCAGGGCTTCCTAAATTACTATCAGAATCCAGGAGGAAGTACTTAATCCTTTTGAGATTAGGATGAGAAAGGAGGAACATCTGCAAGTTGTTTGCATTTTAGCTGAATTCTGAAGAAAAACAATAAAAACAACAGAACAGTGATGGAGAAAGTATGTTCTTGGCACAGGGAAAGGCAGTAGCATAGGACTTGGAGAACTGGAAGTTGTTTGTCTCCTTTTTAAGCCAGATCGGAAGGTATTTATGGGGAAGTAGAACAATAAAAGTACATAGGAAGGAAATAAAATATTGATTTTACTAGAATGCTCTTTTTGTAGTGTGCTATTAATCAGAATAATCTGTTAATTTTTTTATAGTTTTTATTTAACTTGTAGATGGAGATGTCCAACAGGCTATCAAAATAAATTATCTGGAACTTAGAAGAGGCTGAGCTACAGATAGTACTTGAAGAGATGGGTGTGCAAGGAAGAAAAGAGAGCCAAGAAAGCTGATTTAATTGTCAAATGCCCTGAGAAGAAATGTTCTATGACAAGAATCTTTTGAAGACCTAGACCGTTTATGCTATGGCTCAGGAATGCTAAGTTGAAGTGTCTGAATCCTAAAAGGCCTAACTCAAAAGTAACCTCATCAGTCAGATCTCAGATAGGGGTCCTGATTCATGGGGAGCAGAAACTTTACTCTTCGTAACACTTGCTTCTTTTTCTCCATGCCCCAACTGCCCTCTGAAGCCAGGTCTGGGACTGGCAGATGGGCCTATGAACACCCCCCTACCGGCATAGGTTTATAGGGAATATTTTCACCCTGGACCACAGCAAGGGTGATGTGCTGTAATTAGGAAACTCAGATTAAAGGTTTTTATTCCAAAGGTGGATTCTTCTTGTCTTTGACACTATTACTAGGTTACTTTCATTGGAATTGTAAAACAACTTTATATAGGTCATGTAGAAGAAGCGAGTTTTCAGGGTGTTGTCTTAGGAGCTAAAAATAAAATTAGATTAGCAGTAATTAGTGAAGTGGGTGTAATTTCATACCTTTGACTGTAATCATTTCCCGAAGTGGTTTTCTCTTGATTTGACTTTCCAGTGTGTTATATTCCCTTGTTGAAAGAAAATATGCATTCTGTACCCCCTACAAGGGCAATTTTAAGGAAAGTACAGTAAACATAAACTAATGTAATGATGGGCTACAGAGAACGCTCTGTTTTCATGAAATGAACCACTAAAAATACTTCTTACAGTAACAATGCGAAAGTAGTAATATTGTAGTTCAAAACAATTCCAAGCTATTATTTTATTTTGTAAGATGTTGTTGGCAGAATCTAGTCTCAATAATTACTTTTTTAGGAAGAGAGAAAAACAATTTAATGCACTCCAATGCAGACTCTAAAAATATCAGAGAACCAAGTATACAGGGATCAGGCTATTAATAGCTTGAAACACTGTCAGTTGGTGGGATGGGACACATTTTTTTTTTTTTTTTTTAGATAGTGAGCCAAAATCTAAATTTTACTGCCGAGATATGTACTTTGAATCTGTAGCATGCCTAAAGGTGAGAAAAGGCTGTGAGTAAAAGCCCTTGTTTTGCAACACCTTGTAGGAGATATTATTTCAAGAGACGCAGAAATCCTCAAATGTGATTGATTCAGTTATAATTAATTTAAAATGAAACATACAATATAGCACTTTTACAAAATTTGCAAGAATCATATGCAAACTAAATTATGATTTGCTCTCACAATTCCAAAAATTGAAGAATCCTTGGACTAAGCATTAGCACCAGTTGTACTAAACGTGGTAGGAGGTGGGATGAAAGTTCAGCTACTGGGGCTCAATCCCAAGAAAGTCTCTCTTCAGTTCTGTGGATACTGGTTTGGCCATCATGTTCTGTAGTTTACTCATACCCTTTCTACCATAGGGTGTTTCCCTGACCCGGGTTTTCATTATAAAACTGTAAAACTCCAAACAGCATGAATTTGAAGTAGGAAGAAGACCCTGGGAAGACATTTATGTGTGTTTAGGAAGAGTATACAAGTGGCTTCATAGAAAAGTAGGAAAGAGTCAGGTGTCAGTACCAGAAAGGAAGACAGTGGAAATCTGTCCATGGATGATTTGATAAATGTACTGATCTGTATAGTAACTCAGCAAGGCTCCATAAAAGGGTCCTACAGCAACTGCAAATAGAGGTGTTCATTTCCCTTATTTTTCTTTTTTATTAAGAGAAAGCTTATATATACTGAAGTGTATATATCTTCCAAGATCAGACGAGATCGGGCGCGTTCAGAGTGGTATGGCCGTAGACTGAAGTGTATATATCTTAATTGTACAAATCAATGAATTTTTTACATATGTATTTTTTTAAAGATTTATTTATTTATTTATTTGACAGATATCACAAGTAGGCAGAGAGAGAGGAGGGCAGAGAGAGAGAGGAGGAAACAGGCTGCCTGCGGAGCAGAGAGCCCGATGCGGACCTCGATCCCAGGACCCTGGGATCATGACCTGAGCCAAAGGCAGAGGCTTTAACCCACTGAGCCACCCAGGCGCCCCTACATATGTATTTATATCCACCACCAATTCAAGATACAGAACATATCTAGCATCTTAGCAGGTGTCCACATGCCTCTTCTAATCAATAACCCCATCATTCTGACATCCAGCGCCCATATCAGAGTTCCAGTTATTCCGCATTCTCATCATTACTTGATATTGTCATTTCCAATATTTTAATTTTAGCCCTCTAGGAGAAGTGTAGTGACATCATATTGTAATTGTAATTTGCATTCCTCTGGTGGCTAATAATTTTGAACAATAAGTACTTTTCAGCAGTTTATTGGCTACTGACAACTTCTTTTGCAAGTCCCTGTAAATGTCTTTTGCTCAATTTTTTAAATGGGCAAAATTTTTAAAATCTCTAAGCATAAAACCAAGGATTGATAACATATTTCTATTAAAATTATGAACACTTCATCCAACAACAATGTCAAGAGAGTGAAAAAGTAAGCTAGAGGGTAGGAGGAGAATTTTATATTTTTAAATTTCAGTAGGGTTAAACATTTTTTTTCTATGCACAGTGAAAACTGGGTGGTATGTGTTGCTTCCCCAGGGCTATCCATGGTACTTGGCATAGAGTAGGTGTTGAAGGAATACCATGGATGCCCGAGTGAATGAATGAAGGATGGCCCTACTTGAAGGTATACAGATTATGGCCCTCTCATGCACTATGTGTTTTCTCTGAGGCTAAGAGAAAGCTCACTCAATATTATTAGCAGGAACAGGAACTCTGAATGTGACACTAACACTTGAGCAATACCAATCTAAAGCTGGCCTAAATGATTAGTCCCTAGAACTGATGTACAAATTGCAGTTGAGTTCTGTCTTTCCAGCCCTCTTTTATTGATGCCCTGGGTCACAGTACATGTCCAACCAAAAAATCACCCTCTGCATTGTGGCAGGGGTGGAGACTGCTCAAGGGACTTAGTGGTTTACTCAAAAGAGAATACTATTGAAATCTGAATATCTAAACACCACCACAAATGGACCACAGATAAATAATTTTCCATTTTTAGTTTCAGTTTCCCCAATTGTAAAATCAAAGAGATTATCTATGAGGTCTCTAGACCCTATGTGTTCTGACATTCTTTCACTGGAGAGCCTGGGAAAAACAGCTCTTATGGGAGAAGCAGTACTAGACATCCCTCGAGGTCAAGATGACCTGAGCAATGTACTCTGCTCAAGTCCCAGAAGGCCCACAATGCCTTTATACTTACTCCAAAAAGGCAGTCTTTCAAGTTGTCCCAGCACCTAACTACTCTGTTCTGTAGGCTGAGATGAAAAAACTTCCAGACTTCTTTGGAAAGGGAGCCCAAATCCGAAACAACAATGCTCCTTGGATACAAGTAACATTTTCTTCTAGAAATAGAAAATGTCCTCTAGCTTAGTTATAATTTCTACAATCTGTTCTGCCAATTTTTTTTGGTTTGTATAAATGCTATTCAGAGTTCTTTTGGCAAAAATGAAAATCTAGCTTATTTCTAATAGCCTGATAATTTTCATGGGATGTCCCATTTAAGAACAGATGAAAAAGTCACCCAGAAGTCTTGTTATAAAGAAGTTAACCCTAATTATTCCTTTACTATTGAAAAATAGTCTATAGATCACCTTCTATTTAGAAGAAAAATATTGAAAGAGTTCACCAAACCATAAACATTATTTTCTTATTTCTCATTCAAAACAAATCTTTAATTTCAGCTTACAGAGCAGTTATTCTAGAACATAATGTATAATAGAGCCTGTTAATGATTTTGCCTTTGAAAAATAGCCTCTCTAATATCAATCACCAAATTCAGTAATAGAAGAGATCCACTGGCCTACTTGGTAAACAATTTGCACTCCCTGAAAGAAGACGGGAAAGAAAAATATATGCCAGTAACTAATCAAAAGCAGGGTACTAACATCCTGACCTGTGTAGACAGCATTTGTGTAACGAACTTAAGATGTAACCTATAGCAATCAGAGTAACTCCATCATGGAGGGATGTGAGGGAGCTGATGCCCAGTACATAAAATGAAAGAAGCAGTCAAAAACTGTGTAATGCTCTGCTGATGGTCTTAAGTAATCAATCAGTCAATCAATGAATCCTTTACATGCTTGTATAAGTCTTATGGAAAGGATGACATTGTCAAATATATCTGTCTTGCAACATCGTCCTTAGACCCTGATAATGATAATAATAAAAGCAGATAATATTTGGCAGGAACCAAACCAAGCATGTTTTAATGCATTACTTATTATCCTCAAACTACATTATAAGCTAAGTAGTTATATGATCACCATTTTATAGAGGTACAATGCCAAGGCACAGAAGGGTTAGGAAATTTACCTAAGACCAGCAGGGAATAAAAGTCTAGATACGAACCCAAGCAGTTCAACTGTTAACCACTTCTTCTATACTACTTCTGGAGTGATGCTGATATGCTCTATGGTACATTAAAAATGACTGCAAACTCGGGATGCTTGGGTGGCTCAATCGGTTGGGTGTCGCCTCTTGATTTTGGCTCAAGTCATGATCTGGGGCCCGGGGATCAAGCCCCACATTGGGCTCCCCACTCAGCTGGGAGTCTGCTTGTCTCCCTCTCCTCTGCCCCTCCCTCTGCACGCACTCCCTCTCTCTTAAATAAATAAATAGTTTTTTAAAAAAGGCTGCAAAGTCTTTGCTTCTCTTGAAATTGAGATGTGTAGTCTAATCCCCATCTTCTAGAACTCAGGTGAGTGACTTCTTTGACTAGTAGAATGTGTTAGAAATGACATTCTGGGACTCCTGAGGCTGGGCATAGGAAGCCATGCAACTTTCCCCCAGGGCCTCTGGGAGTTTTCACTCTTTGGATTTTCCCTCTCAGAACCCACCTGCCACACTCTGAAAAGCCCAAGCCTCAAAGAGTGGCCATGTGAAGGTGCCCTATCAATGTCCCCGGCTCAACCGCCAGATGACAGCCAATGTCAACTACCAGGCACTACTAGAGTGATCCATCTTAGACATGTGTCTTACCCTCAGATGACTGCAGTCCCAGGTGCACACATGAGAGATGCCCAAGTAAGAACCATTGAACTGAGCAGACAGCTTAAAGAACCATGAGAGGTACAGTAAATCATTTAGTGCTGCAAAGTATTTGAGTGGTTTATGACACAGCAAAAAATAAATGAAAGAGAACCCCCCCAACACACACACACAGCATTTACAAATGAATTGTATTTTAAAAGAATATTTACAAGCTGACTTTTTAAAACTCAGAACACATTTTCCCCTAGTTACAATGTTATAAATAGTTGTAGGGTTCCTAGACCATTTCACAAAAGTCTATTTAACCCACAGAGTAGCTTCATTTTGCAATGAAAATAGTGACAAATAATACTGTTGCAAGACAAGCAATTAAGCTAAACAGATTAAAAATATGAGAAAAATGAATAAAAAGTACTTTTTAAAAAATGTACCTTAAATGTTTATGCTGAGGGAAAGAAGACTTAACTGTAGGAGAGATGATGCTTTTTGGAGCTTCTGATGGGAATTTTCTGGTATCTTTCAAGACCTCTGTAAGTCAATAGCATCTTCTTTTCATTAAACTTAGTCTGCAAAATTTGTGTTTTTTTCAAACCCATATCAACTATAATCATTATAAAACAGGATTGTGTAGTCAAAATCAGAAGAGAGACAAAAGACAAAAAATTTTGGTTGCTCAGCAATAATGGTAGACAAAAGAGAACAATGGGCATAAAAAGAAAATAGTGGGCATTGGTCATTTTCCTAACATAGCATCCATTTACCTTTTCCAGAAAAGAAATATCCTGACCTTTCTTTGGGAATCATCTTTTCTTTCACTCTAATCCCATGTCCCTCAGTTGCAGAGGGCATCCCATTTGCCTTTGGTGGAGCCTGATGGCATCTAGTACTTCAGTCTATTCCCTCCCTATGATCTTCAAAAATGACTGAGTCAACGTTGGGCCAGTTTAGACCCTTGAAAGTACAGCTAACATGAAAATGAAGCTGAGAGACTGAATTCTGGAGCTGCTGCCACCATCATAAAATGAAGAAGGAGAACCTGGCTGAGAAAGAGAATGGTTCTATGAGAAAGAGAATTGGTTCTATGGAACCAATCAAGCTGAGATAGAGAATCCTGCCTAGGTGATATTGGGGCTCTGCTTCAAGTAGTGCCTGACCCTGAAATTTCCATGATATCAGCTCACAAATTGCGTTTGGCCTCATTCGGGTTAGGTTAGATCCTCTGTTACTTACAACTGAACATGTTCTAACATGTACTAGTTAAGGTAAATAATGCCAGCTGCTTTAAAAGACACACCCTCCCAAATCCATCGGCTTTACAGTCAGTGTTTATTTCTCAGCCACATCTCAGTCTAATGCCAACTGGTGGGAGAACTCTACTCCATGTGATCCTTCAGGGACTTTGGTCTCTTATACTTATGGAAATATAGGTCCTTGTAGTCTTCTCCATTCAGGTGTTAGAGAAAGAGTAAGATTTGAGTGCAGGAGGTCTCTAAGGGCCAAACGTTCGTGTCACTTTCATGTTCCATTGGTCAGGATTCATACCCACCAAATGGCAGGAAAGTCTAGAAAATACAGTTCAGTGTGTATCAGGAAGTGGAGAAAAAGACAACTTTCCACAGGTACTAACAGTTTTTGCCATGTTCTACCCTCCAGTCACTATCTTTATGCTCCCTTCTCCTCCTATGCTGACACCACCCCACCCCATCCCACCCCCAGGCCACCTGCAAAAGCAAGCGGGCTGGGGAAGCCAAGGAGCCTCGGTCAAACAGTGTGGCTGAAGACTTGTGTGCTAAAAAGACAAGAATCTAAAAAACAAAACAAAACACGAATCTAGCTTCTCCTCCACCCAAACTCAGCTTCTAACGGTGGAAGGAAGGTGCGAAAACAACAATAAACACTTCCATTGAGAGGATGAAAGAAATGGGAGGCAGTTTTCAATTTTCCTGGGCACAAACCGGAAGGTCCCTGACCTAAGGGTAAGGGTATTTCTTGGACTAGACCCTGGCCCTGCTCTCTGGGAAGAACTCCTATATCAGTATTTTTGTGGCCTCTGGATCTGCCTTCCATAAAGTTGTTCCTTGTCTTTCAAACTCCGTGGTTGCGACTGAAGTAAGGATTGAGAAGGGTACGGGGGGGGGGGGGGCAGGGAGGAGGAGGGTGGTGCCGGTGACAGTCAGGATCTCCCCAGAAAACAGGTGGCATACTCAAATAAGGATCATTTAAGGGGTATTAACTTACAAAGGGACACTTGAGAGGTGGGAGCAGGGGAAGGGGAGCAACACAGGAGAAAGCAGTCATCATCGAGCGTTAGTAGCCATCGAGCTTTTACAACTCTAGGCTCGAGGTATGAGAGATGATCCGAATCCAGAAAAAAAATGGGTCCTATAAAGAAGGTTATTCTGAAAGAAGCGGTATCCTTTGCAACAGAGGCGCACACAATCTAAGACAACCTTAGATGGCAGATAGGAAGCCAGGGGAGTAAGTCCCCGGCTTCTCTTTCTTCCCTTTCCTCTAGGCCCCTGCCGTACTTAATCTGGGCTTGCACCCTTCCATTGCTCTTGCTTCTCACTCTATATTGTCCTAAGAAGGAACATAAAGAACATAAAGAGGCATTTTTAGATGATGATGCAAGGGGCAGTGAAGGAGACATGGGACAGTTCCACTTTTAATTCTGAGAAATATTATAGATCAATCCCAGAACAAGACTAGATAAATACAAAATGTAAAGAAATATTGGTTAAAAATGAAAAAAAAAAGATAATATTCCAGAATTGACTCTGTGAAAAAAATATGATTTGAACCTAGATGTTCAAATGGAGAAGTGAAGAATTTTTAAACAGGGCACCTTTTTGAGACACACTGAATGGACCACCAACTAATTGTTTTAATTATGCTTCTCTTTTGTTAGATACACATAGTTCAGATCACACCTAACCTCTCACAAAAAAGACAGATTATGATTCATCTACTTCCAATTAGCATATTTATTTCTGCTAGCTGAAATACTTTTGACACCCTGTGAAAAGGAGATTCTTGAAAAATCTTTGCACATAGCAAGTCTGTCCACTTGGAAACACATTTGTGTACTTTACATTTTTGTACATTTTTCAATTTAGAGTGCTTTATACATGTTAATTTCAATTAATCTTCCCAACACAATAATGTTGTTAATATTATTTCCATTTGTAGTAAAATGAAAGTGAGGCTTTGAGGGTTTAACTTTCCTACCCAAGGACGCAGAGAGAGGGTCTAGGCCTCTATTGCACTATTATTATTATTATTCTATTATGTCATGCACCATTATTTCATAATATTGAACTTCACTTGTAAGCAGTGAAAACTTTGGGCTCATTGTCCAGAACACATGGTGTCTCATAAGATCTGGGGTTGTTCCTAAAATCAGGATATCAGGCTGCCCTGGGCCCTACTATTGGCATGGAATTGGCTCACATCTGTCTGTCTTCTTCGTTCTTACCTCTGTGGCCCCTTTCAGTGCCACACACACAGTATTCTTTCAGTAAATCCCTTTTAAATTGAACTAAAAATTCTCATGGAAAAGTTTGTACAGGGTAACATTTTTGAAAACAAAACAAAACAAAACAAAACAAAACAAAACATCTCCCCACCCTTCCACACACATTAATTATTGAACTCTACAAAAACGTTTTTTATGCCCTCTATGGTACAAAGGCTTTATAGTCAATGCTGTCCAAAATCTAGTTCAAACCTTCCTTTACAACTTTAATTTTTACCATTTCTTCTGCTCTGGCCAGGTGTCCTCCAATCATACCACATACATCCTTGACTCCTGGACTTTGCTTATTCCACGCCCCCTGCAGGAATGTACTCCCTCTCTCAGTTCTACTAGAATGCCTGGATCTCTCCATGGACTAAGGAGAGTCATTGTTTTCTCTCCTTTCATCAGTCAAGAGTTCAGCCCATGAAACAAACTAATCCAGTGTTTCCAGCAGAAATAAATTTATCCCAGGTAATTCAATCCAGGAAACCAGTGGGAAGAGCTGGGGCATCACGGGGGTGCTACTCTTCTATTGACTGCAAGACTGTAACACTGTCTTAGTTGCAATCTGGCAATGAGGAAGCTGCTACTATAATAACATTCACCTTACATTCACCAAGCTGAAGACTATACATTCAAATGTAAAGTCGGGTCACCACCAAACTCCCAACTTGACGCTTGCTTGGGAGCAGCAGAAATAAAGCCTCTTTCCCACTTTGGCATCCAAATTTCATGAATGCACCCAATTTGGCACAAGCTAATTTGAATCCACAATTCTAGCTGCATAGGAGTCTGGTAAAGCATTTTAGACTTTCTATCTTGACAAATGTAAGGAAGGTAACATAGAAATTAAGAGTACCTATCTAAGGCATCTATCACACTTTTTTTGTGATTAACGTGCCTTTATCTATATTTCATTATATATCCTATCCTTCTACTTATGAGAATATAAGTTTCCTGAGACCAAATTCCCTTCATATATTAGTTTTGTCTAGTGAACACTGATACAGTGCTTGCCATGTGTTCTAAGTACTTTGCAAGAGTTAACTCATTTAACTCTAGTAACAGCTCTAAGAGGTAGGTACTATTATTACCTCCATAGTCAAGATAGTAAATTTGGAGGTGCCTGGGTGTCTCAGTTGTTAAGCGTCATGATCCCAGCATCCTGGGATCAAGTCCTGCATCGGGCTCCCTGATCGAGCGGGAAGCCTGCTTCTCCCTCTCCCACTCCCCTTGCTTGTGTTCCTGCTCTCACTGCCTCTCTCTGTCAAATAAACAAAATCTTAAAAAAAAAAAAAAAAAGATGGTAAATTTGAGGTATGGAGGTGTTAAGTAACCCACTCAAGGTCATACAACAAGAAAGGATTACGATTTCATCACAAGTAATCTGTCTCATGAGTCCATCTTTTACCCACAATGTTTTGTTTCTTACAGTGAACAAAACAAGAGCCCAAAGTGAATTGAATGACTGTATGTTAATCTTGCACCTAACAGCATGCCACTCTACAGAGGTGGTATACTAGTCTACTTTGATGAAACCAGTGAATGAATGACATAAACTTTTGCAGATTGTGTATCAGTTGATTTCAGAGAACATCTCATTTTAATTCTTTATATTTAAAAGTATTTTAGGGGTGCCTGAGTGGCACAGTCGGTTAAGTGTCTGACTCTTGTTTTCTGCTCAAGTCCTGATCTCAGGGTCCTAAGATCAAGCCCTGCAGCAGGCTCTCGTTCAGCATGGATTTTGCTGAAGACTCTCTCCCTCTCCCTCTGCCCCTCACTCACTGTGTGCATGCTTTCTCGCTCTAAAAGAAATAAATATTTATTAAGATAAATATTTAAATAAAAGTATTTTAAATAACAAATGTAATCTGTTCTAAATTGAGAAAATATTCAAACAACATAGAAATTCGTAACTAAAGGACTTCCTCCACCAAGGCCCACACCCTGCTACTGTGCACAAATGGTCTCCAGCTTTCAAACTTTTTTATGGAAATATACAATGTACACACACAGTACTTTCCCCCCCAAATGGAATTATTATCCACATGATATTGACAACTGGATTTCCCACTTAATTACATATGATTTCTGGTTTTTTTTTTTCAGTATATTTTCTTTCTAAGGTCAGTGTAGTATTCCATTCTATGTGATGCTTTATATGCAGTCTCTCACTTTTGTATCATAATTCACAGTTTGCAAAGCACCATCATATTCATCACCTCATGGCCAAAAGCTTTGGTTAAACAGATTTGTGCTATTCTCGTTAAAAAGAAGGAATCAACATTTTTCATATTCAATCAATCACAATTATTTTCCACATTACTAGTCTCTATGAATGTGACCTATAACACAAAAGAAGTTAATCACCATGATCTAAACTTCTTGGTATTTCAAAATATTTTATTTATGTATTTGACAGAGAGAGATCACAAGTAGGCAGAGAGGGAGGCAGAGAGAGGGGGTGGAAAAGCAGGCTCCCTGCTGAGCAGAGAGCTGGACTCGGGGCTTGATCCCAGGACCCCGAGATCATGACCTGAGCTGAAGGCAGAGGCCCAACCCACTGAGCCACCCAGGTGCCCCCGGTATTTTAAAATATTTTGATGAGATATATATATATATCAGTGAGAGACCAATGGGATTTGGTGTGTTTCTACTTCTGCTGTGATCCCAGTGAGTTCCTGAGCACCAGTGGGGAGGGGTAAGTTGCAACGGGCAATGTCTGACCAGAGAACTAAACTTCCCTCCTCAGACTTCATCTGAGTTGTGACACTTTCCCTGTTTCATAGGAAATTCCTTGGGAACTGAGAAGGAGTTGAAAAGCCAGTTCAGTGCTGGCTGAAAGTAAGTGTACTCTAGACCTCAGCCATATGGGGGAGGGCAATGTTATGTTAACGTCTCTCCTACTCAGTGCTCCAGTGGGATGTCCAAAGTTCCTGACTCTTTTTTATGCAAGCAAAGCACCAATTGTATTCTGTACTAAGAAGACACATCTCCAGCAGAAAAGAATGCTCCTTGCATTGCTGTAACCTTTCTTTGAGATACCTAAGGTCCTTCAACTGTTCAGATTGCAAGGTAAAAGCTGTCGAACTCCATACCATCTGACCTTCTCTTAAACGCCCTTTCTGATTTTAAACCACCCAACATGGCTTGAAATTTACACCATTTCACCATTAGAGTATCCAAGGCCCTAAAAGGCTTCTATCATACTTTTCAAACATACATAGGATACCTGAAAGGGCTCTTTTTAGCTCCTCTAAATTTCTTCCATTGCAGCAGCAAGGATTAGTGATACATAACTCTGGCCAAATTATGGCTTAGCCAAGACATGTTTTTACACTAATTTTTCAGGATACTTCATTTTATTAAAAAAAAAAAAGAAAGAAAGAAAGAAAGAAAGAAAGAAAGAAAGAAAGAAAAGAAAAACAGTCTACCCCAGTAAGATGAAATTCTGCATAGAAACTTATTAGGAGGGGCGCCTGGGTGGCTCAGTGGGTTAAAGCCTCTGCCTTCGGCTCAGGTCATGATCTCAGGGTCCTGGGATCGAGCCCCGCATCGGGCTCTCTGCTCAGCGGGGAGCCTGCTTTCTCCTCTCTCTCTGCCTGCCTCTCTGCCTACTTGTGATCTCTGTCAAATAAATAAATAAAAATCTTAAAAAAAAAAAAAAGAAACTTATTAGGAAATCGAAAGGGAGGCAGAAAATTCAGTGTGGCTGAAGATCATCATAGGATGTTCTAAACTTCCTAGTGGGAGGAGAAGCAAGGCAACTAAAGTGGATGGATATCCAGAAAAGAAGGGCAGGAGAAAAAGATAAAACGTGGTAGCAGCTTTGACCATGGCCTTACAAACACTAAGCCCACGTGTGTGTGCATGAGTGCGTGCGTGCACGCACACGTGTGTCGTGTCTATGTCGGGAAGAGCAGAACTGTAGGTGAATTTTCCCGTCTCACTCTTTCTAGCAACGTTACAATGTCTCTAGATGACAGGACGTGTATTGTTTTGCTGTGACTAAACGTGTAGAAGAGAAAGCTGCCTGGAGAATGCTGCATTACACACAGCAGTGAGGACGGCCTGTGCAGAAAAGCAAGAGTGTGATAGATGGGTAAAGCATCGGTGGCGCTCTGCCAGCTCGCGCTAAGTATCTGGCACATCTGCAGTATCACCAAGTGGTCTCTGATTTAGCAAAAGCATCATAAAGATATTTGGTGTCGTAAAAGTAACACTTTATTTAACCTTCCTGTACAAACTTTAGGAGCATTAATCTGTCACAGTAGGCTCTATCTTGTACATGTAAATGGATGAGACTCTGTGATCAAATTCTAAATGTGTATTTGTAGCAATATGGCTTTTCGGAAGAATGTGTGATGGGAAGCAACAGACGGAGCAGGGGACAATTAAAGGGATAGCACCATGCTCCGTGAGACCTTTTACTCCCTGACTGGAGTTTCCCAGGACTGCACTGATTTCTGCATTTTCGTGTTTATTGACCAGCCAGCATAACTTTATTGGGACCCCACAAGGCCTCTCGTACTCTATCACCTGCAATGGAGACTCATTTAGGCAGAGAGAAACCTTGCATGGCTGTGATTCAAGCAGCATTCTAATTTCCTTTCAATACCAGTTCCAATTACGGATTGCAGCTCTGTGTTCAAAATATTCTGAGTCTGAGAACAGTCCTAAAGAGAAAACGCTTTGTGAATCTGAGACCTGAAAAGGGCAGGCCGCAGCTCCAGGTCTGGGGATTTGGGATCAGGGCTGTTCCCACCCAGACTGTCCCAGGGAGGAAGGAGGCATTTGCAGATGCTTCCAGCCCCTGAGATATTTGCCAGTGTGTTAGGAGCTTACGATTTAGGAAGCCTGAAATTTCAGCCACCAGAAACAAACTCCTCCTGACCGAAAACAAAAATCTTCAATTGCTTTTGTATAATACTCCCTGTCAGGGGCTGAGGCAGAGGAGGCAGGCAATGATTCGGATTTGACTTCAGATTAGAGGAACAAGGATGTGTTAAATGATATTGATATGAATAATATCAGCACATTTTTCTCCTTAAAAATCTTCGCAAGATTTGCATACGTGTTTATTGTGCAAAACATGTGCATCTTGCCTGGAATATATTTCATTGTGTAGCATATGGTTCCTTTCAGCAAAGGATCTTAAATGACTTTAACAGAAAGAGTTCCTCCTTTCATTCACTCCCAGAGAGGAAGGTGCTATTTAAGAGGCAATAACTCTTTCCTGAGGGCTCCACTTAGGCCCTTAGTAACTGACTTGTAACTTGCACACCCATCAGTTTTTCTCCCGTTACTCCCTCTTGGCAGGGCAGGCTGGGCCTAACTGCCTTGGGCAATCCAGGCCCACAAATCCATAATCGAAAGCAGGAGCGTCTGTCTCTCACTCACCATCTAGATGTGGGCTTCCTAAAGGAAGAGCCGGAGGAATTGTAACCTAGGGCATCTCTGTCCCATAGAACTGTATTATGAACCACAAATGCAAGCCACACATACAATTTTGAATTTTCTAGTAGCTACATTTTAAAAAGTAGAAAGAATCGAAAGCTATTAGTTTTATATATTTTATGCAATCCACTAGATTAAGGATATTGTCATTTTACCATGTAACCAGTATAAAGATTATTAATGAGATATTCCCCACACTTTTTTCAGCATGTATTTTATTCCTCTGGCACACCTCAGTTGGAACTAGCTACATTTCAAGCTCTTGTACCATACAGAGAACTACCATACTGTATAGCACAGCTCTAAGGAGAGTACTGAGGGCGGGCCAGAGAATTATATCCAAGTGAATGTTACTCTCTAGGACCAGAGACAGCTATCAGGGGCTGAGCTAACGATAATGATAATGATGATGACCATGATGGCGATAATGGCTATGATGGCCATGATGGTGGTAGTGGTCTACTTGTCATTGTTGTTTGCCTATTTTAAATGTTTTAAATGCATTTACTCAATTCCCAAAAGATTCTTAAAAGGTAAATACTATTTCTTATTTGGTGAGAAGACTGAAGCATAGCCATAGGACACTGAAAGACTGTGGAAGAAACTAGTGGATGAGAGCAAGGAGCAGCAGATAGGGGTAGGTGAACGATGGACTGTCTATGCTCAGCCTCCTAGGTCAGTGGCTCTGCATTTTCATGCCCTCCTGGTGCTGAGTCAGGTGGAGTGCTAGGTCCATTGGATCAGCTCTGCTATCCTAGATTGACTCTGAGCCACCATAAAATGAATGCTATTCCCTAGGCAGCTAACTTACTGCCATAAAAGCTAAGCTGGGAGAGAAACTGAGGATAAAAAGTGTTGAAAGCAAATTTATACAAAGGAGGAGAAAGGTCCATTTGGAGAAATCCTCCCCACTTCGTCTTGAATATAAAGATTCCGTGACAGCCAGTGTGCAGATCACTGAAGGACCATTTTCTTGCATGGTCCTTGAGGTGTCTTACACCCCTGGAGGTGTGCCCCCAGAGACCCTGCTCTGTGCTCATCTCCTGGATGTTCTGGTCTAGAAAAATAAGGGTTACTTACCCAAAACGAACAGGCCAGAAGTAGTCTCCTTGGGCGGGGAAGATGAAATCTATGCCGCACAGTTTCAAGACAATGCTATGGAAGTATATGTAAGACCCACAAGCAATAGAGAAGAGGAAGTCAGGGAGGAAGTTGGGGGAAAGGCAAGGCAAGAGTTAATACTGAGCAGAAATTCAATGAAGTTGAGGAGTACTCCCAGAGGGAAAGTGGGAGCGGCATCCCGGAGATGCAGTCCTACTTATTCATCTTATAAATTGTGCTGACAGCACACCAGCACTTTTTAACTGAGCAACAGGAACACATAGCCAGTCAAAAAACTGAGTCATTTGGCATTCACAAGATGTTCACATGCCAAAACATGGCCTGACCCACATCACTCTTTTGTACACCAAATATAATATGTACTCATTCTAAGAAGTGATGAGAAGCGGTAAAAATTTTTCTTCTTCTCCTTTCCATGGCAGCACTCTTGCTCCACACGCAGCATTCTGCACAATTTACACATGGGAAAGATTGAGAAGGTCACGTGGCATCAGCTCAGCCCACACAGTGGAACGGGGATCTGTTGGCAAACTACAGGCTCTCGGTCCTGCAAAATTAACTGGGACAGGAACATCGACCTGTGAGAATGTGTTTTTCTGTTTCGACAGTGCTTTTTAGAAATATGATATGAGTATCCCAAAGCATGCCCTGAAGGGTCTGAATCTGAACTTCAGTAGAAAAGAAGGGAGAGAAACATGCAGAATGGAGGAAAGGAAAAGAGAGCATACCATTTCTCAAGATGTGACTCTTCGCACCTCTTTTTCCTCCCCAGAGAGCACTGAATGTTGATAACAATTGTGAAGACTCTGAGGCCTTTCGGTATTTTGGAGAACATTTCACAAAGCAAACTTTAGTCATGTAAAATGGGTAAACATGATGTGAAATGTATTAACACATTTGGCGAATTCTGCAAATATATTTTTACACAATTAGCTTAATTATTTAGATACATATTAAACCTTGCTTGCCTCAAGCAATTTAGCATGGAATGTAATTTCACATATTATCACAAGAAAAACACATTTATAGGAAATCTGTGTCTTTCCTTTCATAATAACACTTCAACCCATCATTATTTGAGATATAAATAGAGAGTTTATATTTCAAGGATGATGAGCACTGTACTTCCAGAGAAAGTGTCTCCTGATCCAGTCTAACAAGTGGCCCCCTAAAGCTCTCTGTTCATTTCTTGTATTGAAATAGACTGTTTCTGCTCCATCAGCGATATAATAACCATATGCAAAACAGGGTGCCCCCACCTCATCCCGCAGTGAAAAGATTTGTTATACTTTATTTTGAAGGGACTTTAAAAGTGAAGAGCATGCGGGACTAATTCAAAAAGAGTTTCGATGGAGGCAGGGGTGATTGTAGTTCTGCACTTCAACAGGAAAATCTTGCTCAATAGTGATTGCTTATTGTCTTCCCATTAATATTTCCAGTGGACCGCGGGTAGCCTTACTTTCTGAGAGAGAAAATTATTTTTGGAAGTCCCTTATATCAGTCATCCTTGCAACAGAAAAAAGGGAAGCATTAATGATAGGAATACTTGAAGCTTGTATGGTGCTTAAAGGTTTTTAGAGGGCTTCACATACATTACTTTATTATGAAACAACTCAATGATCCAGGCGGTGCTGAGTATCAGTCATTTGCATTTGGAGAAACTCCATTTTCCAAAGGGAAAAAATAAATCATAGAAGTAACTTGCCATAGTCACTTAAACTGTGACCACCCAGACTGAAATATTCTTACTGAATATGTTTTTGGCATTTTACTATATGACGAGCAATAGCATTTTGAAGTGAAGGAGAAGATAATGTATATCTGTATGTATATACACACAGATTGTACACAAATTATCTTGTTAATTCCTAGTTATGTAGATTTTATCTACATAAAATAATCACCTTTTCTATATTTTGTAACTTAAGAGCTTCCAGAGGTAGTAATACAGGGAAACTCTCTGCCTAAGGTAAAGGAGAAGCCAAGAGAACAGCATGATAGCCTCTCAAGCTGAGACCACTGTGAATGGTATGCTGCTAGCCTAAAAAGAGTTTCTTCTGGGGTAGAAACCAGTCACAGTGGAAGAAAGGCCATTTGACTCCATTTGTGTTGCTTTTCATTTGGAGCTAAGCCAAGGAGGATGAGAAAAATGTATCTCCAGCTAGTCTGAGTATGTAGCAGGTAATGAGTGAGTCAAGGAGTAGAAGGCAGGACACTATCAGGGAATCTGAAGGAGACCAGGGGATGCCAGGATGGAGAAATTTACCTCACGGGTGTGCCCAGCTCAGGTTGGTGTTAATGTCAGTTTAAATCCTTTTCAACTCAACAGCCCAGCCTTGAGAAGGAGCTCGAGCTGTCCCTCTGACTGATGGCTGACACCTCAATTAGAAAAGCTTCTCTTTCAGGGAAGATCCAGGGGTGGAAGAACAGAGCGAGGAAGCCACTGACCTCATACACCCTGAAAGGCGAGCCCAATGCTCTCTGAACAAGACGGCACAGCAGACCTTCAACTTCCCATTTTTTAATGTGCTCATTTCTACAAACCTGAAGGCGCCTGGCTGAACTGTTTGTAATGTTGAAGCCCAATTTTAAATCGTGTGTATCTGCAGGAAAAAGTTCCTTAGTCAGTGAATGAGACTAGCTGATAAGCCAGCGCTCCCCCTCTTGCTTCGGGTTATTTACGCTCTCCTCCTCAT
>ML109672.1:44514-55878 GCA_003697995.1 Taxidea taxus jeffersonii | reverse complement strand
TTTTTTTCTTTCATGAACCATACATGGCAATATATTTAAGAACCCCTCACCAAATCCAAGGTTACATAAATTTTCCCCTGTTTTCTTTTAGAAGTTTTATAGTTTTGATTTTACACTTACATCTGTGTCCCATCTTGAGCAGATGTTTGTGAAAGATGTAAGGTCTGTGTCTAGATTTTCTTTTTTTGGCATATAAATTCATATGGATGCCCACTTGTTCCAACACCCCTTGTTGAAAGACCATTTTTTCTCCCTTAAGTTTCATTGGCTCCTTTGTCAAAGGTCAGCAGATGGGGCCTATTTCTGTGTTATCAGTTTTATTCCATTTGACTGTCTTTGCTCACTGTATTTTCTTGCTTATTGTAGTTTTATCATCTTGAAACTCTATATTTCAAAGTTCCTGTATTTTCAAGTTCAAAATCCAACTTTGTTCTTCTTCAGTATTGTATTGGCTATTACAATACTTTTGCCTTTCCATGTAAACTTTATAAACAGTTTGTCAATATTTACAAATTTCTTACTAGGATTTTGAATATGATCCCAATGAATCTATAGATTATTATGATAAGAATTGACATCTTAAGAATTTCCATAAATTTAATAAGTTGGATTTTTATTTTAACCTCGTTAAGAATATTTTAAAATTACTCTTTCTCCTTTGATCTTCATGTCATGTACTAGTGTGCTGTTTGATCTCCAGATACTTGGGGATTTTCCAACTATCTTTCCTTTAATAATTTCTAATTTAATCCCATGGTGGTCTGAGAACATACTTCGTATGCTTGGTACCATTTAAATTTGGGTGTGATTTATAACACAGACTGTAGTTCAGCCTGGTGATAATTCCAGGTCAGGTTAGGAAACTATATTTTGTTGTTGTTAGAAAAAATTCTTTATACATGTCAATTAGATCACATTGATTTATAGTCTTGTTCAATCAGCTATATCCTCACTGACTTCCTCCTGCTTGATAGAGCAATTATTGAAAGGTATGTTGATTTGTCTATTTCTTTCAGTTCTATTAGTTTTTGTTTCCGGTGTACTAAAGGCATTTGATTATGGAGTATTCCCAATTTCTCCCTCTTCACCTTTGTGACATTGATATCATTCATTTCATTTATCTATAGTCTATAATGACCCAATGCATTGTTACTGTTATTTCTTTAAACGTTTTACAGCAATTAAAAGTAGAAATAAAAATAAAATGGTTTGTTTTCATAGCCTGTTGTGCTCAGGAATAAAGAAAAGAGTTGTAATATAAGGTTAAAGACTTGAGAAGCAGATAAAAATTTCTTAGAATTTAAAGTATGGCATTTTCTCAGTTATTAAATTCAAGAGCTTTGTTACTTGAAGTGATAGAATATGTGTTTATCAAAGGACAATGATTTGCTTCAATTTTATTTTTAGATAAATTCTCCTTTAATAATTTACAAAGAATATTTTTGTGAGAAATTAACTGGGTAATATATGGTAAAGTGATCAAAGTGATATATAACATCTTGAATATGCATGTGTAGATGGAGATACAAATTCTAAAGGCTAGAACTTTTCCTTAGAGTCCCAAAGTAATAAGTACTATGAAGTGTCAGCTTTTATAAGTAAGTAATATTGTTATTTTAGTGATTAGGTTTTAAGACTTTACGTTTATACTTTATTAGAATTTTTTTATTTTAGAAACTTTACTGCAACATGTATGAAGAATTTTGTGGAAAATCATCACAACCATCTATGGCAGTTACTGTCATATTAATTTTTGATAAGCATGCAATTAAAATATGTCATCACTGTATTAATTAGAAATAAGACTAGATGCTCCAACATCTGGAAAACACATGCAACACAAATAGAACCATAAAGCTCACTTCCTGGTGGTGACTTGCTGCCAGATACTTAGTAAAAGTCATCTTACAGAGTTAAGAGCACAAGACATTAAAGAGCTTTTCCACTCAGCATATTGGAAACCATAATTATTACCAAACCTTTGCTATTAAAATATCATCAAATTACGTTTATAGAATATAATTCACTGAGAACTTCATAGCTGTTTTCCAACAAAAAGCCTGGCCCTATTAGTGCATAGGGAATGCTAGTATTGACTTCTTCAAACTAATAAAAAGCCGATGTAATAAATTATGGCTCCAGAGTGAACAAAATAACCCTTATTGGCCATATGATGTTAATGTAGCCATAAAAGATTTCCTCCCTACTCAGCAGTAGATGCAGAACCACATCCATGAAGAAAATACAAGATAGGAATTCCTTTATTGAATAAAACAGAATAAAAAAAGAAATATAAGAAAACTCTACATACTTTACATATGTTTCTGGTTACTAAGCATTTGTACAAATGTTTTAATAAGTGCGTTTCTTGGAAAAAATACAAAATTATTAAAATAGTGACTAATTGATATTATGTTTTCTGGATGTCATTGCATATCCAATTGACTTATTTAATCACCACAGCAAGCCTTTAAGGAGTGTATAAATAACCTTTCTCCATATTTTTAAATATGTGATAACAGGCTTAGAGCAAATAAATCATTTGTCTAAAGTCTTACAGCTGCAGGTGAAAAAACCAGGTTTGCCTTATCATATTTTTGGTTTTGTTAGTTTATTGTTGTTTTCTTGTTATTTTTACTGGACATTTTCTTAAATATTTCATCACTGTACTTATTTGGCAATACATCACTTACCCACTTTTTAAAAAAATATTATTGAAGTATAGTTGATATACACTGTTATATTAATTTCAGCATAGTGATTCTGCAATTTTATACATTACTCAGTGCTCACCGCAGTAAGTATAGTTTGCAATCTGTCACCATACACCATTATTATAATATTAGTGACTATATCACTTATCCTGTACAGTTCATCACTGTGACTTACTTATCTTATAACTAAAAGTTTATACCTCAGAATCCCTTCCACCTAATTCACCCATTTCCTCATCCATCTCCCCTCTGGCACCCACCAGTTCTCTGTATTTAACAATCTGTTTCTTTTATTGTTTGTCTATTTGTTTCCTTTTGTTATAGGCCACATATAAGTGAAATCACATGGCATTCATCTTTCTCTGACTTATTCCACTTAGCATAATAGATTCATCCATATAGCAACAAATGGCAAGATCTCATTCTTTTTCATGGTTGAGTAATACTCTGGTGTGTGCCTGTGTGTGCCTGTGTGTGTGTGTGTGTTTGTGTGTACACACCACTTTATCCATGTATCTATTGATGCGTACTTGGATTGTCTCCATATCTTGGCTATTGTAAATAATGCTGCAATAAACATAGGGATATATGCAGATATGTCTATATGCATATATCCCTATCATTCTGGATTGACATTTTTGTTTTCTTTGGGTACAAATATGTAGTAGTGGATTTACTGGATCATGTGGTATTTCTATTTTTTTTTAATGTTTTTAGGAACCTCTGTACTGTTTGCCGGAGTGGCTGTACCAATTTACATTCCCACCAATAATGCACAAAGAATCCCCTTTCTCCACATTCTTACCAATATTTGGTATTTCCTATCTTCTTGATACTAGCCATTCTGATTGATGTCAGGTGATATATGACTTTGTGGTTTTGATTTGGATTACCCTCATGATTAGTGATGCTGAATATATTTTTGTGTGTCTGTTGGACATCTCTATGTCTTCTTTGGAAAAAATGTCCGTTCAGTTCCTCTGCCCATGTTTTAATTGAATTGTTCAGGGGTTTTTTGGTATAGAGTTATTTAAGTTCTTTGTATATTTTTAATATTAACCCCTTACAGATATCATTTGCAAATATCTTCTCCCATTGATTAGGTTCCCTTTTCATTTTACTGATGGTTTCCTTCACTATGCAAAAGTTTTTATTTTGGTGTAGTCTCAGTAGTGTATTTTTTATTTTGTTCCCCTTGCTTAAGGATACCTATCCACAAATATGCTGCTAAGGCTGAGGTCTGAGACATTACAGCCTATGTTTTCTATCAGGAGATTTATGGTTTCAGATCTTACACTTAGGTCTTTAATAATTTTGAGTTACATGCAAAAGAATGAAACTGAACCACTTTCTTAAAGTTTCATTCCTTTGCATGTAGCTGTCCAATTCTTCCACTACCTTATATTTAAAAGATTGTCTTTGGGATGTCTTTGGGTGGCTCAGTCATTAAGCATCTGCCTTTGGCCCAGGTCATGATCCCAGGGTCCTGGGATCGAGACCCCCATCAAGCCCCACATTGGGCTCCCTGCTCAGCAGTAAGCCTGCTTCTCCCTCTCCCTCTCCCACTCCCCCTCCTTGTGTTCCTTCTCTCATTGTGTCTTTCTATGTCAAATAAATAAATAAAATGTTTTTTAAAAGTCTATCTTTTCCCCCTTTGTATATATCTTGCCTCCTCTATCACAGATTAATTGACCATATATGTTTATATGGGACTCTCTATTCTGTTTCACTGATCTATGGGTCTGTCTTTGTGCCAGTTAACTTTACCTATTTGAAGTAAGTGAAAATGTTGGCAAAAAATTGATACATTTAGGCTACTTTTTAAAATTTAAGTTTAATTAACATATAATATATTATTACTTTTAGAGGTAGTTTAGTGATTCGTCAGCTAAATATAATACACAGTGCTCATTATATCAAGTGCCCTCCTTAATATTCATCACCCAGTTACCCTATCCCCCCAACCACCTCCCCTCCAGCAATCCTCAGTTTGTTTCCTACAGTTAAGAATTTCTTATGGTTTGTCTCCCTCTCTGGTTTCATATGATTTTATTCTTCCCTCCTTTTCCCTATGATCTTCTGTTCCTTCCCTATGATCGAATTGTTTCTTAACTTCCACACAGGAGTGAAATCATAGGATAATTGTCTTTCTCGGATCAACTTACTTCACATAGCATAAAACTTTCGAGTTCCATCCACATCATTGCAAATGATAAGATTTCATTTTTTGATAACTGAATAATATTCCATTGTGTATATATACCACATCTTCATCTATTCATCTGTCAAAAGACATCTGGCCTCTTTCCATATTTGGCTATTGTGGACATTGCTGCTATAAACATCAGTGTGCAAGTGCCCCTTCACATCACTATGTTTGTATCCTTTGGATAAATACCTAGCAGTGCAATTGCTGAGTCATAAGGTACCTCTATTTTTAACTGATTGAGGAATCTCCATACACTTGTTCTGAATGGCTGTACCAGCCTGCATTCCCACAAGCAGCATAAGAGGGTTCGCCTTTCTCCTCATCCTCACCAACATCTGTGGTTTTCTGACTTGTTAATCATTCTGACCAGTATGAGGTGGTATCTCATTGTGGGTTTGATTTGTATTCCCTGATGCCAAGTGATGTTGAGCATTTTTTCATGTGTCTGTTGGCCATGTGTATGTCTTTGAGAATCTGTTCATATCTTCTGCCCATTTCTTGACTGGTTTATTTGGGGGATTTTGGGGTGTAGGCTACTAACTTCTTAATTTTGTGTTCCGATTTCATCTACCAGAGGTAGAGGGGGAACAAGAAAAGGTACTAATTTAGACTAAATCATGTCCACCAAAAGATATTGTTTGGCAATGTGGGGGAAACCTGAGCCTTGATCGAAAATGGGCACATCATCTCAGGATTTATAAACTGTTTCACCAAAGAAAGATACATTGGAATTTGCCAGACATGTAGCCTGAGATTTTACAGTAGATTTGTCTTCTTGTACAAAAGTACAAAAGAGATGCCCGGCGTTGCGGGGAGACTGGGCTCAGTGATAAACTTAATGACTGATAAATACCTTATGCATTGTCTCTCCAGTCAAAGATAGAAGTCTAAGATGGGTATTGCCTAAAGTGGTAGGCCCTTGGTAAAATTGAAGAATTTTGCTCATGTAATTCTCATTATGTCCTCTCTTGTTTTTCAGGGTTTTTTTTTCTTTTAATGGAGACATAACTGACATATAACATGTTGTGAAGTTTAAGGTGTACAACATAATGATTTGATACACTGATATTTCAATGTGATCGCCATCAAAGTGTTAGCTAATATCTTTGTTATGTCAGAGTTACTATTTCTTCTGGCAATGGGAACAACTAAGATCCGTTCTTTTAGCAAGTTTATTGTTTATAATAGTTTTATTATCTATAATCATTGTATTTATGTTAGATCTCTAGGCTTTGTTCATCTACTAGTCGTAAATTTGTATCTTTTAAAGGTAAAATGTTCAATTTTTAACACAGTTAGAGATTTTGAAGTTTTAATCCATAAAGAAATAAAGCTGCCTAATAATTGCCTATAATTAGTACCTTTAATATATGAGGAAGTCTTTATAACACAATGACACTAACTATTCACAATCTATATAGATCACTATGAAGAAAAAATTAGTTATAAATTAAAATGTTTGCTTACTACTTAATATTTGTGTAGTTTCTGTAATATCTCAAAATAACAAATAAAACATTATAAAACATAAGGGAAAATAATTTCAGAAATTTAAACCTTGGTTAATAAAGATTTTAATATGTACATTATAAAAATATTTTATACACCAATGCAAAAGTAATATCTAATGTATACTTTTAAAAAAATTAATTACAGTGTAGCTAACATACAGTGTTATATTAGTTTCAGGTGTACAATATAGTGACTCAGTACTTTCATATATTACTAGGTGCTCACCAGGGTAAGTGTACTCTTAATCCCCTTCACCCATTTCACCCATCCCCCACCTACCTTCCCTCTAGCAACCCTCTATTTGTTCTCTGTAGTTAACAGTCTACGTTTACATTTTGGTCTGTCTCTTTTTTTTTTCCCGTTTGTTTTATAAACTCCATATATGAGTAAAATCATATGAGAGGAATCCTATGGATTGTCTTTCTGTGATTGATTTATTTCACTTAGTACTATACTCTATAGATCCATCCATGCTGTTGCAAACTGCAAGATTTCATTATTCTTTATGGTTGAATAATATTCCATTATATATAAAATCACATCTTCTTTATCCATTCACTTTACATTGGATATTAAAGCTGCTCCTATATAGTTTGGCTGTTATAAAAAGTGCTGCAATAAACTTGGGATACATATATACTTTTGAATTAGTGTTTTTGTATTATTTCAGTAAATATCTAGAAGTGGGATTACTAGTAAATGGTAGTTCTATTTTTAATTTTTTGAAGAATCTCCATACTAGCTTTCAATAGTGGTGGCACTATTTTACATTTTATAATTAATATGAAATGAGTTTAAATATCCACTTAACTTTTCCTCCGAAGTTATGTTGTTTAGATACTGCTTACACATTGTATGCAATCTACAATTACTGTGCAAGAAAAGTTTTAGAGAGAAAACAAGTAAAGATATCAATAAAGTGATGTTGGTATATCATCACATATACTTGCTTGATTCAGGAACAAACAGAAAATTGTTATTGATCTCTCACTTTGAATACCTACAAGGAAGATTTAACCCTGATTTAATTAACTATATAACAGTAACACTTTATAACAGGTTTTCCTGTTGTTATTAACCAGGAAAAAAGCCATAATGCATTTAGGAGAAACAATAATTCCTTCAAGAATGAATGTATGTTCTTCCTTTAGGATATCAACTGATATTAAAACAAAGAAATGTAACTGAGAAATGAAAATTTCCCTGTAGAAATATCAAAGCCTAATTTTCAGAACACTGACCTTTGTTTTAAAGTATTAAATCTTGAATAGCAATTATAATCCTAATGAAATTCAGATGATGGATCTTGCTTTGTTGCTCCTGTTTATTATTCTTGTTGGTAATTGGAAAAATAGGAGAAAAACTTTGAAATATATGAAATATTTAAAAAGACCAATTCCCAAAATATTTCAAATTAAGTCTCAAAATTGGTAACCTGGGATATTAATACATACTTATTTTTCTTTTCAAAATATTGAATTTATTGAATTTATTCCTATGGGTTGAGACTCTCCCTAAATATTAGTCATGACATAAGAGTAGCATATGCATCTAGGCTTACAAAAATATTATAATTTACATCGATATTTAATGTTTGCAAAATATTTGTGAAAACGTTTTGAAAAATATATTCTATAAATAGGTTATGTGATATTTTAAAAGCTGTTGAAATTTAGGTTGTCAGTTATAGACAGGAAGGAAATGCTACCTTGAGGATCTAGTTAATTTGAATCATCAGTGAAATCACTGAAAGTATGCGAAAGTGAAGTAGATAGTCTAGATTGTCAGCACTGAAATTCTGCCATACTATGATATTGTCAGAGGAGTGAAAGTTGACATAAGGAGAAATAAAAATTATACTGCAGTGTACAAGATTATAGAGATAACATATAAATTACAAGAAGAAATATGATATTGAAAACACATTGTACCAGAAATCTAAACACACGGCCTTTATTACTAGGTCACCCTCTTCTAGTTTTGGATGACATTTTTCCAATTATAGACAGACGGATTAGAATTTACTATCTTAGATTAGAAGCACCACTAAGAGTTAAATTAGAAAAGAAATGTAAAATACCTACTTTGGGACAGGATTTGTATGTGTGTGCATGTGTACACATGTATCTAAGTGCAATTTTTTAAGGTTTAAACATACAGACACACTTCTTTAGACATGGTTTCCTCTAGATCTTAACATATTTAAAATAGATTATCTCAAGTCTCTAATAAGTACATCTGGACCTCCTTGAGGACCATTTCTATTGGTTACTTTCTTTCCTGTATATGGACTATATATTCTGTTTTTTTGCTTGGCACATAATTTTTTTGTTGAGAACTTTACATTTTGAATATTACCATGTGGTGCTCGCTTCGGCAGCACATATACTAAATATTACCATGTGGCCACTCTGGAAGTGACCTCCCCAGGATGTGTTGCTGTTGTTTTTATTGTTATTTCTTTGTTTTATGCCATTTCTGAACTAATTTTACAAAGTCTGTGTTCTTTGTTATGTGTAGCCACTGAGGTCTCTGCTCCATTAGCTTGGTTAAGGTCAGCTGATGATTGCATAGAGATTTTCTTACATCCCTGGAACCAAAAAGTCTCCTAGTCTTTGCAGAGTGTTCTGTGGATGTGTTGGGGGTACACTTTTCATACTCAGGCAAGCAGTTTACAGCTCTGCCTTTGTCTTAGATTCTGGCTGCAGAGGGTCTCAAGGTTAGCCAGAGGTAAAAGCTTTGCATTCTTATGTCTTTCCTGAGCATGCCACAACCCTGGGCATGCATACAGGCTTCTTAGGTCCCCAGAAATATGACTGGACTTTTCAAAGCCTTTATTCTCCTAAAGCGTCTCATTCCCTCAGGTCTCCTAAGCTTTTTGGTTAATCTACTGTCTGCCCAAATTTCTGTCTATTGCCTCAGTAACTAAAATATCTACCTGTACAACTGTTTTTGACAAATGCTCCCAGATAATGGTTTTAAGTTGTGAGTCGGGGAAGATAAAGATAAACATTTTGACTGGATTTTCCTAGAATTCAGGAGACAGATGAACTAATGACAATTATCCAGGAAGAAGATAAATTCTGTTCCTCTCAGTACTGGTACCAGAAATGTTTTGTTATTTTCAACTGGGAAGTGGGGAGAGGGACTAGTGCAAGTTTAAATGCCAACAACTTACAGTTCTTACAGATTTTCAGCATTTTTCTTGAACAAGTATTTCCATAATTGCTATAAGCTTCTGGCTAATTTCCAGAGTTCCAAAAATGTTGACTCTGACAGTTATCATTTTGTTCATTGCTTCTCTGGAGGGGCATATATTTGTATTTCCCTTTTATGCCATAATTACCGATATCCTCTATTTTGTTGTTTCCCTCTATTTGTTCATTTTTATTATTTGTTTTTCAGTTTATATATTCTTAAAATTTCTTTGTTTTTCATTGTGTTCAGTTAGCCAACATATAGTACATCATAAGTTTTTGTGGCAGTGTTCAATGATTCATTAGTTGCATATAACACCCAGTTAAATATGTCTCAGAGTTTACCAACATGAAAGTTGTATGGAATGTTCTTCATCGTCATTGTATTCTTAATCACTTGATTAAAGCTTTACTCAAATAACTTATTTACTTGAGAATATGTATTTTAACTTATTTTTAATAACTTGTCATGTTTCTAATGCCTAGCAATTTTTTGTCTGATGTAAAAGTATTGAATCCATATGTGATAATAATGTTCTCTTAATTTCATAGTAAGGTTTTTGATCTGAAGATTTTATTTTCAAAATTTCTATGAAAATCCATCCTATTTCTTTTACATTCATCAGTCAACCTGTTTTTAACTTAATATGTGGTAAATGTTACTTTTCCAAGGTGCAACATATTACTACCTACAACCCCTTACCCAGTCACCATTTAGTGGATTTTTTTTTCCAAATGTTAAAGTTTCTGAATAAAAGAGGCAGGGGTGTATTACTGACAGAAGAAAAATTCTGTGGTCACCAAAAAAAAATAAAATAAAAATAATAATAATAATAATAATACAGAGTAGCATTTGACTAAATGATTTTTATCTGTCTCTAATTTATTTGTTTTTTTTCCTTTTCTCTTTTTGTAATCTCTATTTCATTAAAAAGAGGATGTATGTGTCCTCAATTATAATTTTCCATCCAGTTCCATCATTTTTTGTGTGCTTTGCATAAATTTTATAAAGATTTTGTCAATAGGCTGGCTTCAGACATTATATATATTGTTATCAATAAATGTTTAGGCATCTTAGGAAGGACCTGAAGAGTCTCTTAGCCACATGAAATATCCTAACAAGTTTTAAAATGGGAAGGAGTCTAGCAAATCTGTCATCAATAGAGAACCTGGAATAGAAAGGAAAAAAGCAATAGGAAAACACCTTGGTGGGAAATTATGGTAGTTGCTTAAAAGGAAGTTTGTAAGGATGGTACACTTTAGACACCAGGATCCGAGAAGATGTGAGACAAAATTTAGGGGTGTACTGACTGACATAATTATTTGCTGATTAATTATAAGTAGAAAGATGGATGGGCCAAGGATCATGTCATAATTTATAATCTAAATAACTAGATAAATGGTGTTTTTTATTAGTCAAGGGAGGAAATAAGAAATGAAATGTAAAATGTTTGAATGGTAGAGGAGCAGAAATAGTCCAGATATAGGATGGATGTGTGATAGTTGAGGTAATGGTGGAATATAGTCCACTGACTGAGGGAGCTGGGGGTGTGGAGAGAGATCTCTAATGCATATCACACTATTACACTACCTAATATCAAATCACCTATTCCCCTAGAACAAGCCACCCTAATTTCTTTCCCCTTTATTAAATAGTAACTCCATTCTTCCAGTTAATCTAGCCACAGATATTAATTTATTCATGACTTTTTTTTTTCTTTCCCTCACATTC
>ML109672.1:0-39514 GCA_003697995.1 Taxidea taxus jeffersonii | reverse complement strand
AAAAAAAAAAAAGAGAGAGAGAGACTCCCTGAAGTCAAAAGTGTGTTTGCATAATTAGGGAGCGATTGCTAATGTCAAATGTCAAATTGAAAGAGGCATAGAAAGGAACACCCCAGTGATTTTGAGTATTTGAATTGTGTTGGTACCTTTAAAAATCTTCATAGAAATTGGAAATATATCCAAATCTGAGAAAGGTTTGTACTCTGGAATCTTAGTGGTTATGTTACTACCTCATTAAAAATGACAGGATAATGAAAGGAAATACTCTCTGTCACTGATTAGAACTCTTTGCCTCCGTGTTTTGGGGCGTCTGGGCGGCTCAGTCTGTTAAGCGTCTGCCTTCAGCTCAGGTCATGATCCCAGGGTTCTGGGATTGAGCCCTGCATGGGGCTCCCTGTTTGACGGGGAGGCTTCTTCTCCCTCTCTCTTTGCATCTTCCCATTCCCACTTCTCCCACACACGGGTGAGCACTCTCTATCTCAAATAAATAAAATTATCAAAAAAGAAAAATAAAAAAGAGGGATGCCTGGGTGGGTTGGTTGGTTAAGTGGCTGCCTTCATCTCAGGTCATGATCTCAGGGTCCTGGATTCGAGCCCCGCATTGGACTCCCTGCTCAGCAAAGAGCCTACTTCTCCCTCTCCCTTTGCCTGCCACTCTGCCTACTTGTGTTCTCTCTCAGCCTTTCTGTCAAATAAAATCATAAAAAAAAAAAAGGAACTCTTTTCCCATGTTTTTTTGTGCTATTCTTGTGGAATCTCTTATCTCCAGACTCTTCCTTTTAAACTGGACACGAGTTATATTCCGCTTACTAGTTATATTCTGCCAATTCCAACCTACCCATTCTGTTGTGATAATTTGTAATATTTTTCCACTATCAACAGAATTTAAAATATTTCAAAAAATTAAATTCAGCCTATTAATAGAAGCAGAAGTTATTTTCAGTATATAAATAATAACACTTCAGTATGAAAAGTAAATGTAGATGAACGTCAATTTTTCCAGAAATTTAAATATTGAACAATAGTATATGACCATAGGGTATCATTTGCCATTATATGTTTTCTTTTTTTAGTAAAGTGAAAGATTACAAAATAATGTAAGCCATTCAACCTTGACCACAATGAAGATGACTTTACTATGTGCAAATATTTCAAGTATGTTATCTTAAAGCATTTCTGATTATTATTGTTTAAATATACCCATGGTATATAATTTACATAACTCACATTGTACAAGTTAACAAATGCAAAATTATCTAATATATGAAAATAGTTTCATCCAATAATATGTAGACATTATATATTTAAAAAGTAAATTGTTTTCTTAAATTTTGTTGAAATTTTCTTATTTAATATACATTTAGTGATAATTCATAATGATTTGTCATTACAATGATTTGGTCCTAAACACAATCAATCCAGAAACCTATGGATTTTTCTTCTTTTCCTCCTTAATTCAGATTCTGTATCTCTTTAGGAGGTATCAATCTTCCCATAAAAATGTAGGTAGAAATTGTTTTGTGCCATCCTGTTGGTCTAGAGAAATTCAATGCCTAATCTCATACTGAAGGACAAAGTCACTATAAAAGAGAAAAGCAATTAAAATAATATGAGTTGAAAAATTGCTTCAGACGTTTGTTGATTTAAGTCAATATAATTTTACTGTTGGATTTGGAATTTGATTAGAGGAGACATAATTCTTATTTAATTATGAAGGCCTTGGCAGAAAAGAGAAAGGAACTAAAAAACTGAGAGTAGTAAGAGATTGAACTTCCAAACTCCACCAAAGTGGAGAGAGTAATGTATTATTGAAAAAGTGAACTGTAACAAAAAAAATTCTTCAAGCAGACAGTGAGAGAAGAGACAGGAGGAAGTTAGGAAACTTACCATGGACACAAAAAGCCTCAGGTATATTAATATAAAATTTAAAACAATTAATTCTACAATGCTTTTAGATGCATCCAAAAAATGAAAATAGGAAAAATGAAAATAGAAATAAAATACAGAAATGATTAGAATACCACAAAGTTTTTTATTTTCTACTCTATACCATTTATTGGTCTGGGATAAAACTGTACCAACAGAGCTATTGTAAGATACACACCGTAAGATATTTGTTGCTGATATATATCTGTATCTTTCTGAACATCAATTTTGTAAATGTAACTAGTCTTTGTTTACTTATTTATTTATTTATACATACATACATACATACATACATACTCAGCTTTTCTCAGAAATGACTGGAGGGGGAACAATACCATTTATATTTTATGATTTTCTTTAAATGAAATGTTGCTCCATTTCCTTAACCTTCTGGTAGATCAGCATATCATTATAGGAGCAACAAATGTTAGATCCATGAATACTAAGATTCTACTGGATTTGGTTCAAAATGTGATCCTAATGCCCAATATACATACAGATTTGTGGCTTACAGTTTATTTACCCCTAAAACTGACAATTCATAAGTATGAGAATAGGCTAAAATTTATGAGTTCACCAATAACTAAATAAATTTGAATGAGATAAAACCAGGGCAGTTTAGGAAACCTATACTTCATTCACTCCAAGAACATTAATTCAGCATCTACTATTTAAGTATGGTCAGATACTAAGGATACAATTAAACAAGGTCTAGGGAGGGTCTCCTGGGAGGCTCAGTCAGTTAAGCATCTGACTCTTGGTTTCAGGTCATGTCATGATTTCATCATGTAGAGTGGCATTGAGCCCTGCATCTGGCTCCATGCTCAGTGGGGAGTCTGTTTGAAGAGTCTTTCCCTCTACCCCCCCTCTTCCTTCTCCCCCAAATAAATAGATAAATATTTAAAAAATATTAAAAACAAGGCTAGAGAAAGATTCAGTAATGTGAGTGGGGAATTAAAAACAATGAGAAAAAAATACTATGATAAAGAAGTATGGTCTTATGGGAACCCATTAAAAAACTACCTAGCCTGAATTTAAGTTAGATGGTGGTAGAACTCCCAGAAGAACTTATATATAAATGAAACCTGAAGAGTCCAGTCTTGGAAATGAGTAGGAATGTCATCTCTTCACACACACACACACAAATAATAATAAAATTATATATATGTATATATATATATATAGAGAGAGAGAGAGAGAGAAAAAAAAATTCAGATGTTAGAAAAACATGTAGATTTTTTTTAAAGATTTTATTTATTTATTTGACAGACATAGATCACAGGTGGGCAGAGAGGCAGGCAGAGAGAGAGGAGGAAGCAGGTTCCCCACCGAGCAGAGAGCCCGATGTGGTGCTCGATCCCAGGACCCTGAGACCACGACCTGAGCAGAAGGCAGAGGCCTTAACCCACTGAGCCACCCAGGTGCCCCCAAAACATGTAGATTAAAGAAATGAAAACATTTAGTGTGTGAGAGTACGCTCACTTGGGGGCTACATGAGAGAGGAAGCTGGAGAAGTGATCTGGAGCCCAGTGCTAAGGAAGTTGGATCATCTGAGGTCAAAGATGGGTGAAGCAGTGAAGTGACTTGATCAGATTTGAGATTTAGTGAGATGGTTCTAGAGTAGTACCAAATCCATACGGTATATGATTTGTGTAAAATCCTTTTCTCCAAAAATTACATAAGTCAAAATAAAATATGTCCCCAAATAATTAGATATATCAAGAAGAAACATGGAATTGGGGATCTGAAGATATGAAGGCCAACTTCTGCCATTTACTAATTATGAGTTTAACCAAGTTATTTAATACCACTTTAAATGTAAATCCATAAATTAAAATTATAAACATTTTAATAATCTCATTCACAAAGTGGTTTTAAATAACAAGACCTTGAATGTACTTTGGAAATCATTAAATATTGAATACTTTTAGGAATATTGTTATGAATAAAATATCCAAAATACCTTTCAAAAAGGATGAGTAACATGTTAAAATTCAAAAGATATAAATCTAAAGAGAAAAAGGGAAAATATTTTATACTTTAAGAGTTCTTTGAAATAAAGCTATATAAATGAAAAGAATTTATAAATCATACAGATTAGAACACACCTATTACATAAGTTATAACTATTGGCAGTTTTCATTTCTTGATACTTTTTATGACTTACTGAAATTAGGAGGCCCTCAATTATAGTTTTAATGTGGCTATTACATCAAGCATTTGATTATAATAGCATTTATATAACAAAATTAGGTTATAATGAGATTAGTACCATAGGCATATGATTTAACCAGCATAAAATTTGATTCATTTTTCTTAGTTTAAAGTTAACTTACTCTTAAAAAATTAACTTAGTCCTACTCTATCATGTGTAGTTTGTAGGTCCTTTTAAATGTTTTCTGAATAGCAGATGATAAATAAAACCATTATGCTTCATTATCATTTATTGAATAACCACATAGAAGGAACTATGTATTTTAAGTCGGCATAAACAGTTGTGGGTCTTAAGAACATACAAAATAAAATGTTAGAAAAAATACCATTAAATAATGTTGAAAATTAAGGAATAGAATAATACTTAAGTTAGAGGGTGGGTTGGAAAATAAATGGAGTTCTATTTGGATAAATTGAGCTTGAAATGCTTGTGTGACTTCTATAAAATCTAAAAGGGAATCTTTACTTTTAGAAATAGATGCCTTTAGTTCAGGAATTGGACAAGGACTGAAGGCATAGATTTTGGCATCAGCTACATAAAGGTGATATTTGAAGTCTTGGGATTAAAAGAGCTTGAAAATGAAAGGGAATCCTAATTTCAAAAGTTGGCAAGAAAAAAGTAGGCAAGTATGTCAAGTTGCAAAGGATTATCTGCCAAGTAAGAAAACAAAGGCAATACAATGTGATAGAAACCAATGACAAAGAAAATTTCCGGAAATATGAGGAAAATTATTACAGAAAGTTAATTGAAAAAGAAAATTAAAAATGGCTATGAAATTTCAACAAATGCTTTTTTAAAAAAGGAAATTTTAGAGGTTAAGTCCAACACAAAAGTAACAAATGTACCAGAAGGACAGTAAGTAAATTTTGGGATGTACAGAGCAAAACTGTTTGAGAAAGACATTGTCTTTCATATTAAAATGACAGAAAACACTACAATTTTACTGACATTTTATAGAAAGTATTAAAGGAAGACAAAGAAGATTCTAGAGAAGTTTGGCTAAAAGACTGTTTCAGGAATAAGGAATAATGAAAGATAAAGTGCTCATCTATATTGTTGTATATCATTATGAATATATAAAATTACATCTATTCTCTAGTAAAAATAATGGCTAATTTCTGAAAAATTATTGTCTTTACTAAGCAATCTGTGAATGTAAGATATTTTACTGTAGGCCTTTTCTGGAAGTATAACATTTTACCTGATTTAGTCATCATTAAAGTTCTCTGGGGAACAGTGCTAATGTCATCCTGATTTCACAAGGTTCAAGGAGCTCAGTGTGGTCCAACAATCAGTAGTGGAAGCATGTCAGAGTCAGGGCTTGAACTGTTAGTGGATAGTTCTGGGCTGCCTTCCTGATAGATTCTTCAAGGAGTTTACTGAGCTGTAAAAAAAAAAATCTAACACAAAACTTTAGAATTAAGAAGCATTGATAGTTCTCTAGTTTAATCCTTGTTTTATAAATGCAGAAACAAAGACCTAGAGAGGCTTTAGCTCACTCAAAGCAGCAAACACCTCACCTGGGAGCTCAGGGCTGCTGCTCCTAATTTGCTTCTTTTTAACTACTATTTGAACTTCTCATAATCCCTGAAATTTGAATCTTACTTGAAGATCCCACTGTTTAATAGAAGGTGAAAAAACTTTATATGACTAATAATGCTGTAATATATATGTATGTATGTAATATGTATGTAGCTTATAATTATCCTTAATATTTTGTCTTACAGTTTTCATTTTATTGCTGCCAATATTTGTTTTTTCCTAGTTTGACTATATTTTATGTATATGCTCTATCTATATCAACAGTAGGATGGAGAGCCTTAGATTTCAATTTTTTTTTTAAGATTTTATTTATTTATTTGATGGAGAGAGATCACAAGTAGGCAGAGAGCAGGCAGAGAGAGAGAGAGAGGGAAGCAGGCTCCCTGCTGAGCAGAGAGCCCAATGCAGGACTCGATCCCAGGACCCTGAGATCATGACCTGAGCCGAAGGCAGGAGCCCAACCCACTGAGCCACCCAGGCGCCCTTAGATTTCAATTTTTGAGAAGAAGGTGGTTATACAGTGTAATGAACTTTGAGTTAATCTCATTTAGTTCCAAGTTTATAGAAAAAGTAGACAAATATGCTTTGTTTTTTATTTAAATATATAATGTATTATTGGCTTCAGAGGTAGAGGTTAGTGATTCATCAGTCTTATATAATACCCAGTGTTTATTACATCACATGCCCTCCTTAATGTCCATCACCCAGTCACCCCATTCCCCCACCCCTCTCCCTTCCAGCAGCCCTCAATTTGTTTCCTATGATTATGAATCTCTTATGGTTTGTCTCCCTCTCTGATTTCATCTTGTTTTATTTTTCCTAATATGCTCTTAGCATTTAAAACAAATGACCTGGATTCAACACTGTGTTCTAATTCCTGCTATTAACTCAGACATTTTAGGCAATTCACTTACATTTTCATTTCATTGACTTTCATAAGAAGAATGATAAAATAATATTAGTAATTAAATAACATCATTATACTAACATTTTCTATGAATGTTTCAGACTTTCTTATAGGAAAATAAGAAAATGGATACTAATACTAAAGTTTTATGGAACAGAAAACACATTTCAATCTAAAATATCAAAGTGGAAGGATCAATGAGTGACAGGCAGCAAATGGGAAGAATTTATTTATTTATTTATTTATTTATTGTTTCAAGTTTTTATTTAAATTCCAAATTAACATGTAGTGTAATGTTAGTTGCAGATGTGGAATTTAGTGATGCATCACTTACACACAACACCGAGTACTCATCATGAGTTCCCTCCTTAATATAATGGGAGGCATTTAAATATGCGGTTTTCTGTTCAAAAAACATGTGAGCTATTATTTAACAATCTTGTTTTAATGTCAAAGGCAAAGAAGATCATAGACTCTTAGAAATCAAAGGGTCTCACATTATTATATGATCTCCCTGATATGAGGAATTTGAGAGGCAAAGTCGGGGGCTTGGGGGACAGGGAAGGAAAAAATGAAACAAGATGGGATCAGGAGGGAGACAAACCATAAGAGACTCTTAATCTCACAAAACAAACTGAGGGTTGCCCGGGGGATTAACCCCTGGGGCTAATAATACATTATATGTTAATAAAAATAAATTAATTAAAAAATAAAAATAAATAAAAATTAAAAGAAATCCAAGGGTGTCAGAGATTAGTTTCTCAGCTTCCTTCTTTTATAATTCAAGGAATTTTGAGAAATAAGTCCACCAGCCATGGTCTCACAAAATTAGAACTAAAAGTCTGGTATTCTGATGGTGGAGATATATGCATGTATGTATAATTTCTTTTCCAGAGTACCCTATTGTCTCACAGAGATAACACATGTAGTCTTGGTGTCTAGATGGAAGACAGATTAACGGCCAGTGGTTGTATCCCATTTGGTCATCAATGACTGACATGTTCCAATTCGACTCCAGGCAATACACCAGCAATGTCAGTTAAAACACACATTCCACAGGAGACTTTGAAAACTGCTGAGGATTGTGAATTCCCTTAATAGTGCAACATACAGTAATGTGAACACTTGGTCAATCAAAGTTCAAGTAACCTGAAACACTGAAGACCCATTCTGTGATTAACCAGCATCTACCTTCTGAGTGCCTTCAGCAGCTTAAGAAACATCAGTTGACACTTCGCCAGGGCTGACAGCATCCTCTCCTCTGACAGAAAACAAAGAACAATGTGTTTCCCAGATGTATTAACAGCAACATCTGTTCCTATCGATGGTGGAAAAAACATAATCCTCTGAAAATCAAATGCATAATATGTACTCTAAGGCCAGTACATTTCTTGCATTTCAATATGACACAAGTTTTTGCTCTCTTATGTTTAGTTTTAGTCTCCAGTGTAAAGGTTGCTAGTTGCAAGAAGAGTATTTGGAGGAGTCAACCTGGGACCACAGATAAGTCATTCTAGTATGAATGTTTGCTCTTGCTGAACATCAGGATTCTACAGGCTGATTCAAAATGAGAGAAGATGTCATTTTGCTTAAAGAAATTCAATTATAGATTCAAATGCATCTGCTGTTCATCACTTTTAATCATTGTCATTGTCTGATAAGAGAATAAAAGAAGGAAAGCTCAGTGTGGTGCTGACAGATCTCAGTCTCCGAAAGCATTCAATTTGTCAACTCTTTTCAGAGGGGGAAAAAAAAAATAGATCAAATGGCATCTTATATGCCTTTTAATGGCTTTGGCTTCCTGAGCATTTATATTACATAATGATAAAAAGAAAAGAAAATTTATCCTTTTAATTTTTTTCTGAAGGAATGCACAAATCCTCAAAATCATCACCTATGAATTTTAGGTTAAAGTTCAACACACATGCTGCAATGTAAATCTTATATAAAATAAAGTAGTGAGCTGAGAAATCTCTCAGAAATGCAAGACCCAATTAGTAATTCATTTTTATCTTGACTATCTGGTGAAGGACAAAAATGAATAAGGTAAACCAGATAGTTTTTATGAAAAAAATTCCCATAGATACCTCTCATCAGTTTTAGATTTAAATTATTTTTTCCTTTTAAAATGCATTCACCAGGGCAGGAGAGGACTTAATATCTTCACATATCTTACTTTAATTATTTGTACAGGTTCCTGTCTGCTTTACATCTATGTGAGATATGTTTACAACAGAAATAAGAATTTTAACTGGGTAATGGTATAAAAAGTTAGTATATGTCTGATACAGAATTTCTGAAACTATAGCAAATTATTCACAAAACAACTATAGGAGTATATGTTAAAACAAAACAAATTCACTGAACCAAAATTTTTATTTTACTTACCATTTTAATTATTCTACATCATTGATTAAGAACATAAAATTTGCACAAAACTTTATTGTTAAAACATATATTTTAAGATTTTATTTATTGTCAGAGAGATAGAGTACAGGCAGGTGGAGTGGCAGGCAGAGGCAGAGGGAGAAGCAGGCTCCCTGCAGAGCAAGGAGCCCGATATGGGACTCGATCCCAGGACGCTGGGATCATGACCTGAGCCGAAGGCAGTCGCCCAACCGACTGAGCCACCCAGGCATCCCATTGTTAAAACATATTTAAATCAGGGGTGCCTGGGTGGCTCAGTGGGTTAAAGCCTCTGCCTTTGGCTTGGGTCATGATCCCAGGGTCCTGGGATCGAGCCCCACATAAGGCTCCCTGCTCTGCTCAGAGGGTAGCCTACTTCCTCCTCTCTCTCTGCCTGCCTCTCTGCCTACTTGTGATTTCTATCTGTCAAAATAAATAAATAAAATGTTTAAAAAAACATATTTAAATCAGCTTTGTTGTCAGTTTCAGCTTAATCCCCAAAAAAAAGAAATATGAAAATTTGAGAATATTTGCCACATTAGTAAACAAAGGATCAGTTTCAATAGTCTGTACACCAGGCCATTCACGTATACATACTAAAAGCTCACACAGTAACAAAAGGGTAGTGATTGTGAAAAATAGGTTTTTTTAATATAATTTTAATGACTTTTGCAGATTCTGCAAAACCTGATCTATAAACCTATCTGCAAAATAGAGTGCTGCATAATCTGAACAGAATATTAAATTGTAGTTAAGATCACAATTGTGGAATAGAAATTATACATAAGATAAAAATAACTAAATGACTTGCTTGAAGCAGTAGTGATCAGTTTTAGAATAGAAAGCAGTTTGAGTTTCACATGTTAATGTGAAATCTAAGAAAAGAGATAGATTTTATTGTATGGTTCTATTGTAATACATTTCTACAATGGTAATAGCTGCTGATTATTGAGTACGTATTACATTTCAGACACTGTCTTAGATCTTTTCCACTTATAGATGAGGGAATTAGAATAAAATATATTCAATAACTTGTTTGCTTTTACAACTAGTAAGTGCCATAAGTAAGATTTAAATAACTGTCTAGAATCTAAGTCTCTAATAAATTCATCCTCATTCGGGATCATGTTGGAGTATAATCCATACAGAAATTTTTCTAGGTATTTCACAGAGCATTGTTTTGCCAGCAAGGTAATGTTCACACCAACAAGATTTCATTCTTTCATTCAAAATATTGTCCCTGGACTGAAATTTTAGTGCAATGGTAAAGCCAAAAACCATGGAACTTGCCATGTGGACTTTTTTCTGTTTAATTGGATTTTGTTTTTTAGTATAAACAAACCAATTTTAATGAATAGCTGAATAAATACACTATTACAAATAGTGTGAGTGATATAAAGGAAAATAGAAGTTAAATTCAGGGGGAATAACAGGAAAAACTTGATTCAAACTGAGAACCCTGGGAAAGTTTCTCTGAGAAAGTGGCATTGAACCAAACACCCAAGGGCAGAGCAGAAAAAGAGCCGAAGGAAGACTAGAGAAAGAGTCTAGACAGAAGAAACAGTAATTGTGAAATCACTGAGGTTGAAAGAAGTGGGCAAGAAGACAAAACAAAACAGAACAGAACAAAATGACCTTAGATCACTTTCTGGAGGGGATTTTATGAAGTGATGAGATTGAAGGAATTGGAGCAGGATACAGTGGTTATTAACTGTGGGTGAGGGGCTTACATATAGCAACCATCCACAAAAAAGGTACTGGAGTACAGAGTGAAAGACCACATATGTGACTGTTAAATATTTAAATCATTTTGACAAACCAGGCCACTCCATTTATTTTTAGTCAGCATTCACATAGTTTCACAATGGGGCAGTTAAAAATTCAAACACTGTTAGTAAACTAGGTACCTCCTAAGGTAAGCATGTACTATGTCAAGCATGGGAAACCAATAAGCATTTTTAGTGGAAATTGATTTTGAATGTGTCAAAGCACATTCATTTGAAATATTTTTAATGGTGAATATAATTACAGTGTTTATTATTTTGCTGAAATATTTGACATTTTCAGCACATGTCATATGCACACAATATTAGTCAAATATTTAAAATATCACAAACCCAATTCATAAGCAATTCTAATAAAACAAGTGCAGTTTTAGTAGTTATCACTTATGTCATTAATTATATATAGATTCAGACATGCAAAAACTAGAGAAATAAAATACATATTAGTATTTAAAGTCATTACAATATATTTAAAATATATTGGCCAGAAGAAAAGACACTCTACTATTTGGTGTATTTGGAAGAACAAAAGGTACTACCCAAAGCAAACTACACATTTAACTCAATCTCTAACTAGATACTAAGAGCATTTTTCACAGATCTAGAAAAACACAATCCTAAAATTTGTATGAAACCACAAAGACCCCAAATAGCCAAAGCAATCTTGAAAAAGAAAAGCAAAACTGGAGGCATCACTTCAAATTATTCTGGACTTCAAACTATTTTACAAAGCTGTAGTGATCAAGATAGTATAGTACTGGTGCAAAAACAGACACATAAATCAATGGAACAGAATAGAGAACCCAGAAATGGACCCTCAACACAATGGTCAACTCATCTTCAACAAAGCAGGAAAGAATATCCAATGAAAAAAGTCTCTTCAAGTGGTGTTGGAAAAACTGGACAGCAGTGTGCAGAAGAATGAAATTGAACCATTTTCCTACACATAAATATAAATTCAGGGTGAGTAAAGACCTAAATGTGAGACAAGACATCATGAAAATCCTAGAGAACACAGATAGTAACCCCTTCAACATCGGCCATAGCAATTTCTTACAAGATAGGTCTCTTGAAGCAAGGGAAACAAAAGCAAAAATGAAATATTGGGACTTCATCAAGATAAAAAGCTTCTTCACAGTGAAGGAAACAATAAAAAAAACTAAAAGGCAATGGGAAATGAGTAGAAGAAGACATTTGCAAATGACCTATCTGATAAAAGGTTAGGTTCCAAAATATATATACAATTTATCAAACTGAACACCAAAAAACAAATAATCTAAGAGTGAGCATAAGACATGAAGAGACATTTTTCCAAAGACATACAGATGGCTAACAGACACATGAAAATATGCTCAACATCACTTATCAAAGAAATACAACTGAACACTATAGTGAGATACCATGTCAAACCTGTCAGAATGGCTAAAATTAACAACACAGGAAACAACAGGTGTTGGGGAAGATGAAGGAATAGGGGAACCCTCATGTACTGTTGGTGGAAATGCAAACTGGTGCAGGCACTCTGGAGAACAGTATAAAAGTTCCTCAAGAAGTTAAAAATAGAACTACCCTTAAATACAGAAATTGCACTACTAGGTATTTAACCAAAGGATAAAAAATACTGGTTGGAAGGGATACATGCACCTCAATGTTTATAGATACATTATCAGCAATCCCTAAATTATGGAAAGAACCCAAATGTCCATTGACTGGTGAATGATAAGGAAGATGTGGTATATATATATACAACAAACTATTACTTGGCCATAAAAAAGAATGAAATCTTGCCATTTACAATGACATGGATGGGCTAGAGGGTATTATGCTGTGAGAAATAAGTCAAAAAACGAAAGATACCATGTGATTTCACTCATATGTGGAATTTAAGAAATATAACAGATGAACATGGGTGGGGGAAAACAAGCAAACCATAAAATAGACTCTTAGGTATGGAAAGCAAACTTAGGGTTGCTGCAGGGAAGTGAGCAGAGGGTTATATGGGTGATGGGTATTAAGGAGGGCATTCATTGTGATGAGCACTGAGTGTTGTATGTAAGTGATAAATCACTAAGTTCTACACCTGAAACTAATATTATACTATATGTTAACTAACTGGAATTAAAATTTGAAAACAAAATAAAACTATAAAACACAAAACTGTGATCAGTAATCAAGATTTTCTGTTTAATAGAAATGTCACAAAAAGCTATTCAGGTAACAATGTATGGTACTGGCAGAGGAAATAATGTAAATGTAAAAATTTAACAAAAAATTAGCATCTTAATTTCTGTAAATAGATTTAAAGACTGAGACCTTCATGTCTGTATGAATTCAGAAAGCTGTATCTTGAGGCTGCTATCCTCTATCTGAAAAAGATCTACTTTACCATAGATCAATTACATAGGAATATCAGTAAAGCCCATACAAGTTTCATTGTGAAGACTACATATATCTTAATTATAAATCATTACAAGCATTCTGATACTAAACAATAATTCCTAGAAGATTTTGAAATAATGTTTTTATTTTTTTTCAAATGCTAAAAAATCCAATTATGTGGGTATAAATTTCTTATATTTATTCATTATAATATCTTACAAAATAGCATATATTTTTCAATTTGTATTTGCAGTGGGAATCACAATTTGTCATAACATGACTTTCTTAGTTTTACGGCCTTTAGCAATCTCTCTTATGACACATTCATAGCCTGATTCTCCTTGAGCCCTCATGAATCTTGATTTTACAGCATAAGCGCAAATGCAATAGAACACTGTTCTCATTTAAATTATGTGAAACTGATATTGTGCTCCTTTCAAATGCCATAAGAAAGAGTGTAACTGGTCATGGCAAGGGTGTCAGAGGCAATGGAGACTGAAGTCTTTTAGAGAAAATGCTCTACACTTTACCGTCTCACAAACTTTGGTATCCTTCCCAAGGAGCATTCTGATACTGTCAGGTATTTCTAAGACTGGATTTTATTACAGATCATAATGCAAGCTTCTTAGTATAAGTTCACATAACCCACTGCAAGTACAGATGTTTTTAAATTGTCTTTTCTTGCTAGAGATCAAAAGTTTATTTGAAAGTGGCATAAAACTTCCTTCTTCTGGTTCTCAGGATACCCATTCACTTCGAAGTTATTCCCCAATGATATTACTACATCTATCATTTCAGAAGATAGAGAATTAAACTGGACTATGTAAATCAGAGAAGATTTCAGGAGATTATTAACCATGTGTATAGTTAATCCGGGGGGGGAAATGCCTGTCGAGATCATCTTTTGAAGTTGTTCAGAATGTTGTAAAAGAACTAGATTCTATATTGCTGTTTCTCTTCTACCAAAAAGTGACAATTTGGAATGCTCTTCACTTAGAAGGACAAGTTCTGGTATTCATAAGATTAAGGCTAAAGATGTACTCTGAATTGTCTAATGATTTCTTCTTCAAGACTACCCCAATTCTGTTTAGCACCTAGAGTATTAGTCCTGTCGTTTTACTGATGTTTAACCCTCATTGGGTATGTTTTCATTTCTGCTTATAAGTAGAGTAATCCATGCAAAACTGCTTTTAATGTGATGGGAATTTAGGCATCACTGGAGTCCAACTAAGTGTTATCATCAGAATTAAAGTATGACCAAAAATACGATCAGTTATACTGTTGTAGACAACACATCCCATCACGTCTATATATAGATACCTACTTAGAAAGCATGCATCTGTCAAGTGCAAAACAGGGCTCAGAAATACCGGATACCTTGCTTTACCAGTACTCTCTACAGTGAGGGCAAGTGAGTTGATAAGGATTTGCATTTTAAGCAGCTCAGTCTCTCAGTCCTAGTTATGGTACTTATTATCTATGTGACAGTGACCAAATTATTACATATATTTCATCCCAAATACATCATCTATAAAATGAGGATAAGAGACAATGAATAAAAAGGACTAACGCAGGACCTAGGTAAGTGAAATAGGTTCATCAGCTTCGTTTACTGCTGCCCACATAACTTTAGTACCTGACTAGCTGCAGACGGGAATATGACTTTTCCAGGACAGAATGTTCTCCAACACAGTATGGCTGGTTCATCAGGCTTTGCCATGGCTGGAAGAATTGCCTCTCAAAAACTGGTGGACGCCAAACTGGGTATCAGAACCACCTAAGGAATTGTTTCAAACGTCCCATGCTGATTAGGGTACGTTCATTTTTGTGAAAACCACATGTGTTTTATGACCCCTGAATTTCTATCAAGTGTTAGAATTAGGGTGAATAGGAGGTAGACTTGTCTCCCCAAGTAAATCTGAAGACTGCCACACCCCTCAACTAGCACCATTTAAGACCTTCTGCACACAGCAGTCTGTATCCCTTTACTTGGATGTTATGTTCAAACACAATTGACAGTTTCTGATTATGAATTTGTTTCCTGTGACTGGATAACATTAAAGGGTTCTGGGTTGGGAGAACATGTATTCGCTGCATGAAGTTATACCTTTTACAGTTAAGCAATGAGTAGGAATTTGCTTTATTATCTTTATCTAGTCAATTAGTGTAATTTAGTCTCTTCAGACCAGATTCAAATCAAGTGTCAAGCTTAGAAACATCGAAGACCAGATGCTGATAGTGACAATTCCACAAGTGTTACTACACATTACCTTACTTTGCCAGGTTGAGCTTTAAGTTGCTTTTCCTAAGCTTTTTGTGCTTTCTGCTCTTTCTGCATTTAATAAAAAATCGATATAGAATTATCTGAAGGTCCCAAATCATTTGAATGATATTGTGATTTTTCTAGTAAAAACAAAACAGCTAGCTTTATATGCACCCAATATAAGCATTTAGGGTGTCTAATATATTTTCTGAGGGGTGTATACATGTATTTCGATGAAGTACATGGATTTTTAGATCTTAGACATACTGATGGATGGTTTTGGAAGACTTCATTTATTTGGAGTTTATTCTACTTAACTTCAGTCTTAGCAAAAATACAAATTTTCTCAGGTCCATATTTTTAATCTAATTTTAAAGTTATTTCTCCTTTTTAAATGATGAGGCCGAGATGCCTGGGTGGCTTAGTGGGTTAAAGCCTCTGCCTTCAGCTCAAGTCATGATCCCAGGGTTCTGGGATGGAGCCCTGTATTGGGCTCTCTGCTTGATGGGGAGCCTGCTTCCTCCTCTCTCTGTCCGCCGCTCTGCCTATTTGTGATCTCTGTCTGTCAAATAAATAAATAAAATCTTTTTTAAAAAATGATGAGGCCAAGGGCACCTGGATGGCTCAGTTGGTTAAGCATCTTCCTTTGGCCCAGGTCATGAGCCCAGAGTCCTGGTATTGAGTCCCATGTCTGGCTCCCTGCTTCTCGGGGCGTCTGCTTCTCCCTCTACCCCTCCCCTCACTGATTCTCTCAATCTCTCTCTCTCTCTCTCTTTTTCCCTCTCTATCTCTCCCAAATAAATAAAATTTAAAATAAAATAATTAAATAATTAAAAAATGATAAGGCCAGTTAACACCTGTCTAAAGAGATGGTCCTTTGTCAAATTTAGTCAACTATATTTACTCAGAACATTAAAATTGCTTACATTTCTCATATAATTAGATCATATTACATTTCTAATTTTGGTACGGTAACATAGCAAACAAATTTTAAGCTATAATATTATGGAGTATTAAGCATAGCAAAATACTCCAAATCTAGGGGCGCCTGGGTGGCTCAGTGGGTTAAAGCCGCTGCCTTCGGCTTGGGTCATGATCCCAGGGTCGTGGGATCGAGCCCCGCATCGGGCTCTCTGCTCTCCGGACAGCCTGCTTCCTCCTCTCTCTCTGCCTCTCTGCCTACTTGTGATCTCTATCAAATAAATAAATAAAATCTTTTAAAAAAATACTCCAAATCTAGAATTTGTACAAAAATAGATGTTATCATAAATAAAGTTGTACAGAATTGGTTGGGTATTAGGTAGGGTGGCATAGTTAAAAAAACTCTCCTACCCTTGCTAATTTTTTTAAGGACAATGTGTTTGGAACCAGCAGTCAAGGAGAATAATTTCATTTCTTGTTTTTTGTTTTGTTTGTTGTTGCTATTGTTGTTGTTGTTTTAGTTTCTGTTAATCCTTTCTTATTTTGGTGAACCACTTACACACTGAAGATTCTAGCCACTTCCCTTATACTGGACATATATAAGGCATAGGAAAAATATCCAAATCTCCTCTCATTCTATAACTTTGAGTTGAGAGCCACAATTAGATCTGTCATTTTTCTTTCAGATCGCTTGTCAGCAGAGTACTCAACATTAGAAGGGCAATAGTTGAAAATGGTACTGAGTGTGAAAGACTGAGATTCAAGGTCTAATTCTGCTTTTAACACTACTAAATTTGGATATGTGATTTTATCTCTCCATGCTTCCATTTCCTCATTTGAAAAAAGAAAAATGACACACAGAACAAATGACAGTTACTGAGTACTTATTACATGCTGGTGTAATGCTAAGCAAGTAACATACGCAGTTTTTATTTAATTCACCCTAAGGAATACAGGGGATAGGTAATATTATCTAATTTTAAAGAAGGGAAAGATGAGGGTCTGTTTCTATCTTAAATCCACACAGTTATGCTACTAATATCTACCTGGAAATACTAATAGTGGTGATATGTTTTCTATAAAATATAAAGTTATTATAAAAGTGGTAACCGTGATTGGAACTTGTAATACTTTGACATTGTTTAGTCTCTCAGGGCTTATGCATGTGAACTGGACATTTATCAGCACCCAAGTTTAAAGCATAAAAATAAAATGAAAATACTCTTTCCAGAATACAGTGTCTTTGGTATATTTGAACTATAGTAATAAGGAGACTGTAAACTGTGGAAGTCATTTAGACTAGGTAAGAAGATATTATGATCAGTTATGTAGTTTAAAAACTTACAAAACTAAAGGATCAAATGTATGTATTTTCTGTGGTTTATCAAAGTATTAAGGGAACAGTTGTATGAACTGTACATCCAGTATAATGTATGTATATATTTTTTTAAAAATTACAATGTATATATTGTCTAAGTTATGAAATTTATGGGATATAGGTGGTTCTGTGCATTTATTAATGTTTGTATATATTATGTATTTTAGATAATTTATATATATTATAGAAAAAACTTAGAATAATCCAGTCCAAAAAGATTATTCTTCTTGGATATTGGTATTTTAGGCCATTTTTGTTTCTATCATTGATATTTTGTCAGTTTTCTTTGCATTATGAAACAAATAAAATTACTTCATTAAATAGAAAAATACCCTAAATATTATTAATAAAAAGTTATATTAACCAACTGTGCAGAACTTTTCTTACACTAACATAAACAAGGAAACAGCAATCTATGAAATGAGCCTTTTAATGTAGCATAACAAAATAATTTATAGCAACTTAAAAGACAAGAATGTACATTTCTTTGTTCAGTTGCTATTTTGTTTTTATATTGGTCCTATGCTGAAGTTTTGCAAATATAGAATTATACATTTTACTTGTGAAGAGAGGTAAAGAGGTTGTTTAGTTAGTTATTAGCCACAGCACTAGTTCTGTTAAATACAAGGTGGCCTTTAGAAAATATTTTCTAAAATGGTGTACTTTGCTAGCATTTGGTATATCAGAATATCAAAATCAGACTTAGAGTGAAGAGAAGTAAGCTCCCTGTGCCCAGTAAGAATTTGTACATTGGGTATCGTGGGCATATAAGATTAGCAGATCCAGAAAACACTCTGAAAATTATTTTGTAGTGTTCACTGAAACAGGAGTTTGGGGACTACAGAGAATTTCTCTCATGTCTCCAATGGAATTTTGGTAAAAATCCTTTTTGTACAAATTATTTTCATGCTAAATTTAACAAATAGCATTCTGCCAATGGTTTGAAATAGATTTTTTTGTCTGTTTTAATTTTATTTGTCTTTATGCTTTTGTTACTAAATTATTGCTCTTGTGCCAAATTATTTAAATGAAATTAACTATAAACACCAGTAGATAGGACTCAGCATCATATTTTGTTTCAATTAAAAGAAGGGCTTGAGGATGCTGTTTGCATTCTTAGTCACCCTGTGCACTCAATTAATTATTTCAGATATCCACTTGGAGCCTGACTAAATCCTCATGACTGTGACAGTTTAAAACAAATGTATTTAATAAAATGCACATCACCCAGGATATGTGTTAATTATTATGTTTGATATTCAGATAGAGAGAAATAAACAAGATATGTGGCATTCATTTAGTAAAAAGGAGGAAAGTTCCCTTAGGGAATCCTACAAATGTGGTCAGGCTATTTCAAAGTGGAAATTTAGTTTAAAATCATTAAAAGTTGGTAATGCTCTCACATATTTTTAAAGCAAAGCAAATACATTTTTTGAAGGTTCTCAACCTTCTATGGGAGCTTTCAGCAATTTCTAGAACTAAAGCTTGAGAATAATAAGATCACAATGGCAAAAGCAAAGGTATAAAAACAACAACCAAACAAAACACAGGCTATCATGAATGTATGAAGAAAAGAGCCAAGGCTGAGATACACAGATTTCAGACATTGAAATTATGAAACATAATTTAAAATAGGTTTAAAACAATAAGAAGAAATTGAAATTATGGGTAAAAGGCAAGCAATTTAAAATTGGCAGGCGTATATGAATAAAATAAATATATATACAATCTAGAAATTAATAATATACTTATATAAAAATGTAATTGCTTTTAGCAGTGGACTAAGAGAAGCTGTAAGAAATTTGTGTCCTGAAAAATTGATGTAAAGAAATTGTCAAAAAAGTGACAGAGAAAAAGAGTTTAAAAATATGAAAACACTGAATAGAGATCTTAAGAAAAGAGATAGAATATCTAAAGCACATCCAACTGGCCTTCTGAAGGAGATGAGGAAGAAAATGAATACAATATTCAACAAGAAAAATCGATGAGAATTTTTCATAGTTGATTAAATATAATATTCTATAGATTTAAGAAGGCTGACGAATCCCATAAAAATAGAGAGATAAACACCCAGACACAACAAATACAAATTTAGAACATCTAAAGAGATAAACACCCAGACACAACAAATACAAATTTAGAACATCTAAGACAAAAAGAAAATCCTGAAATCAGTCAGAAGGAAAAAGACAATTAACTTCAGTGGAATTATTATTAGAGTGACTCCTGAACTCACCATTAGAAATAATGGAAGCCAAAATATTGTTGATGCTTAAATAATGCAAGCGTTCGGATACTGATCCATGTGTAAGTTTTGACTTCCACAGAACTTAACTAATAGCCTAATGTTGACTGGAAGATTTACCAATAACATAAACACAAACTAACACATATGTTGTATGTAATATAGATTACATACTGTGTTTTTACAATAAGAAAAGCCAGATAAAAGAAAATATTAAAATAAGGTAGAAGACAAAATATATTTATGGTACTGTGCTACATTCATTAAACAATTCAGACATAAGTGGACCTAGCAGTTCAAACTTGCACTGTTTAAGGGTCAGCTGTATAGTGAAAAAACATCAGTACACTAAGAGAAAACGGTCAACCTTAAATACTACATGAAGCCAAAATACTTTTCAAAAGTTTTGGCAAAATAATGTTTTTAAGCAAAATAAACATTTTAAAACTAACAAACTGAGAAAAGAAAATTCTGAAGGACATACATAAAGATATAAAGGAAATTACCCTAAACAAAAAGTCTGAAATGAATTAAGGAATACTTCATAATAAAATTTGGAGATGTGAGAATTAATCCAACATTTAACAAAGGATCTTCCCTTTCAGTTAAAAAATAAAATGGAATTTAGTTTTCTAATGTAATTTTTACTTCAGTGAGATTCATCATATTAATATATTTTTTTACCCAAATATTAATTCCTGTTTACTTATTTCAACATGATATGTAGCCAAACAATGCTCTAGAGTCCACAGAGCTCCTTAAGTTAGACACAAGTATAAAGTATTGCATTATTGGAAATCATTAGTCAAATCAATGAGCCTTAATTGTATTAATAAAACACATTAAAGAACTGATTCCTGGTTCATTTATCAATTCTCCAAGGAAAATTTCCAAGCCTACATTTCAGGATTCTATCAAGTGATAAGCATTGGCACCTCTGGAAATCACAACTTCCCGTTTTGGGAGACAAAAGATGTTCTTTGGCATTTTGAGAGCATTTGGTAGGCTTGACCACCCAAGCTCAGTGGGTGTGCGTTATAGAATGGTCTATCTGGAAAGTCTACAACAGAATATTAGATTTGTAAACCATGCAGATGTTGTAAAATGTATTTTTTTTTCTTTATAAGAATTGGCATGTTCTTGTCATTATTTTGGAAGTCTTTAGTACCTCTTTTAAATGTATGCCACCAGTTTCTTTTTTTTTTTAAGATTTTTATTTATTTATTTGACAGACAGAGATCACAAGTAGGCAGAGAGAGAGAGAGGAAGGGAAATAGGCTCCCTGCTGAGCAGTGCTCCATCCCAGGACCCTGGGACCATGACCCGAGCCGAAGGCAGAGGCTTTAACCCACTGAGCCACCTAGGCACCCCTGCCATCAGTTTCTTATTACACTCCATCATCTATTACACTGACCTTTCATTTTTGCCAATGCAGAATTTCTATTCCAGATCAACTAATGTGACTGTTTTGTTATTGATACATTTTGAATATTTGTTCCTAAACTTTGTGTAAATCTTTCTCTAGATTTGAATCAACTCCACTACTATCTCAAACATCTAAACTTTAAAATATCTATTTAAAAATCTCTGGTTAGTGCATTCATTTTAACAATTACTGGACTTTGGGACAAATACTTATCACAATGAACTCAATTTCTATTTCAAAAGTAAAGTACATAATTTCTTCCACAAGCATTTGGCAAATTTTATGTTCTACATTTTAACATGTATTTGCCCTGTATTTCCCACTTATGAATGTATATCAATTACTATTAATAGTCTTCCTAGGGGCACCTGGGTGGCTCAGTGGGTTAAGCCTCTGCCTTCAGCTCAGGTCATGATCCTAGGGTCCTGGGATTGAGCCCCACATTGGGCTCTCAGCAGGGAGCCTGCTTCCCCCTCTCTCTCTGCCTGCCTCTCTGCCTACTTGTGATCTCTCTCTCTGTGTCAAACAAATAAATAAAATCTTTAAAAAAAATAAATAGTCTTCCTAATAGGAACTGATACAATCTCATTCACAAATCAGGTAACAGCATATCATCAATTATTAACTTTTCTGGTCAGTCTAGAGTAGCTTGTTTTTGTAACTAATCAATTCACTTTTGGTAACCAGTAGATATCTAAAATTTGATAGACATTATATAGATAGATAGATGGTAGATAGATAGATTTTCTAGCTGTCATATGGGAAAAAGCTACATTTATACAATCTAAATATTTTATCTGTGATAATGCCAGACAGTCAAACTAAATATTTGCTATACTGAAGTCTTAAAATGTATGACAAGATAGAAGGTAATCTGGTTGAAAACACATCAGCATCTTACTTCAGAGTGATAGCCCTGAATACATGCAAACTGTTAAGGAAAGTAAGTCCTTAAAAAAATAAAGGTATGTCTCCCTAATGTGTCAATGACTATTTCCATCCCTTCTTTGGAATAATAAATCATGTTGAAAAAACATGTGTAAGTTGTGTCAAGACATACTCCAGGATGACAAAAAGTTGTCAGCACATTTATAGATGACATTATTAGAGTAAGTAAATAGTTGATGAAAATAAGCGCTGACCTAAAGTTTAAAAAACTTTTAAAAGAAGTTGTGCTACATAATCTCTTCCTCATAAATCTATTACTTTCAGGAGCAGGAAACATTGCTGGCTTTTCTAATACACAGCAGATACTTATAAAAATGCCAAGTCAGAGGAATTTATCCCAAATGAACAACAAAATAAGACCATGGCCAGAGATCTAAGTGAAACAGACAACATGACTCGGAGAATTCAAAGCAATGATCTTAATGAGGCTTGAGAAAAGAATAGAAAACATCAGTGAGGCTCTTACAACAGAAATAAAAGAGTTATAAAAGAATCGGAGATGAAGAATGCAATAAATGAAATTGGAAACAAGCTGATGCAATGAACACAAAACTGGAAGAAGCAGAGGAATAAATTAAAAATCCAAAGACAAAATAATGGAAAATAATGAAGCTGAACAAAGGAGAGAAAGAAGAATTGCAACCAAAGAATAGACTTAGGGAACTCCACGACTCCATCAGACATAACATTTTTATTATAAAATTCCCAGGAGAAGAGAAAAAAGGGAGCAAAAAAATATATTTCATGAAATAAGAGCAGAAGCTTCCTAACCTGGGAAAGAAAGAGACGTCCAGATCCAGAAGGCACAGAGAACTTTTATCAAAATCAAAGAAAGCAAGCTAACACCAAGACAAATTGTAGTTAAATTTGCAAAATGTAGTGATAAAAATATCTCAATAGTAGCAAGATAAAAGTAGTTCTTAACTTACAGGGGAAAACCCATAAGTCTACCTAGAGATTTCTCAACAAAAATTCAGAAAGTCAGAAGGGAGTGGTATAACATATTCAAAGTGCTGAATGGGAAAAATCTGTAGCAAAGAATATTCTGTCCAGTAAGTCCATCATTCAGAATTGGAGAGACAGTTTCCCAGACAAACAAAAACTAAAGAAGTTTGAGACCACTAAACTAGCCCAGCAAGAAATATTAAAGGAGATTCTGAGTGCAAAGGAGAGACCAAAAGTGACAAAGACAAGAAAGAATCAGAGAAAATTTCCAGAAACAATGATAAAATAAGTAATAAAATACCTATCAATAAATACTTTAATGTAAATGGACTAAATACTCCAATCAAAAGAAATAATGTATCAGAATGGATTTTTTAAAAAATCCATCTATATGCTGCTTTACAAGAGACATATTTTAGAACTAAACACACCTGCAGATTGAAAATGAGGAGGTGGAGAAATATGGAAATGGATGTCAAAGAAAGCATAGCAATACTTACATCAGATGAACTAGACTTTTTTTGTTCTTGTACTGTTTTATCCTGCTTTGGTATCAGGGTAATGTTGGCCTCAGAATGGCTTTGAATGTGTTTCTTCTATTCCATCATTTGTAAGATTTTGATAAAGACTTTCAGTAATCATTATTTTTAAATGTTTGGTAGAATTCACCAACAAAACCATGCAATCTTGAAATTTTCTGTGCTGAGAGACTTTGATTCCTAATTCAACCTTCATTCCTGTTATTTGTCTAAGAAGATCTCCTATTTCTTAGATTCAAGATTCATGATTCAATCTTGATAACTTGGGTGTTTTTAGGAATTATCTGTTTTTGGCTTTTCTAAGTTAACTGATTTGATAGTATATCACTGTTTATAGTAATCTGTTATCACATTAGGTATTTCTGTGGTTGTCTATTGTATTGTTTTCCATTTCCCATTTTGTTTTTTGAGTCTTTTTACTCTTTTTTTTTTTTTTTTGGTTCTTTTTAGTTAATGTAGTTAAAGCTAATTTTGGTGGGGTTTTTTTTTGTGGGGGGGGAAGGTCATTATTTTCACTGTTATGTTTCTTCTGGTCTCTGTTTTATTTCTGATTTTTCCCTGTTATTGTCTTCCCCTACTAAATTTCAGCTAAGTTTCTTCTTTTGCTTGTTCCTGGTGGTGTAATGTGTATTTGCACTTTTTGGAAAATACAAGAATTTATAGCATAAATTTCACTCTGGCATCCACTTTTGCTGCATTCCATAGGTTTTCAAATATTGTGTTTTCTTTTTATTTTATTTTGAGCCATATTTTGATTTGCCATTTGATTTATTATTTGGCCATTGCTTGTGCAGCAGTGTATTGTTTAATTTTTACATATCATATATTTAACATTTTAAAAAAATAAAAGAATTTAGGCCAACTCCAGCAACTACATTCAGTATTCATAGGATCACTAAGGTTACGTCCTGTTTCTATTTGCAAAATGTAATGACATTTGATAGATGTCATAATATTATTAGCACAGTGGCAAAGCTGAGAAGAGAACTTACAATTAATAGCTTTAAAAAAGTTATTAACAGGGGCGCCTGGGTGGCTCAGTGGGTTAAAGCCTCTGCCTTCAGCTCAGTCATGATCCCAGGGTCCTGGGATCGAGCCCCGCATCAGGCTCTCTGCTCAGTGGGGAGCCTGCTTCCTCCTCTCTCTCTGCCTGCCTCTCTGCCTACTTGTGATCTCTAGCTATCAAATAAATAAATAAAATCTTTAAAAAAAAAAAAGTTATTAACAGCTAAATTTAAACTGTCACTAATTCCAACTGTCTAGTGGTATTGAAGTGAGGCATGATCACCTGAAAAGTAGTTTATGCTATTCCAAAGGCAGATATTATACATTTCCAAATATCCTATATTAGGAGAATCTGGGTTGCTCAGCGGTTAAACATCTGACTTGATTTTGGATCGGGTCATGATCTCAGGGTTGAGAAATCAAACCCTGCATTGGGCTCTATGCTCAGCAGGGAATCTGTTAAGATTCTCTTCTGCTGGGGCACCTGGGTGGCTCAGTGGGTTAAAGCCTCTGCCTTCGGCTCAGGTCATGATCCCAGGATCCTGGGATGGAGCCCCGCGTCGGGCTCTCTGCTCATCAGGGAGCCTGCTTCCCTTCCTCTCTCTCTGCTTTCCTCTCTGCCTACTTGTGATCTCTCTCTGTCAAATAAATAAATAAAATCTTAAAAAAAAAAAAAAAGATTCTCTTCTGCTGCTCCTCCCCCACTCCCACCCCCACTTAAATGCATGCATGGTCTCTCTCTCTATAAAACGATAGATAAATAAAATAATAAGTAAAAATCCCATTATCAAAGACATTAAGGACATTGTATCCTAGAAAGGTAAAAACAATAAGCTGTATAGAGTACAAATAAAATATAACCATAAAACAAATATGTTAACCATGTCCACTTATTATGACTAGAAAGAATAACTTGGTATTAAATGGATACTTACTTTAACTCATGTTCAGAACTCTTCAGGAACACAATACATAAATATCCTCAACACAGATACAGTGAAAACTCTAAATGTGTACTACTGGTATAGACCAAAATGATTTTGTGGTAGGTTAATAGTTCTTTGCGCCTAATAATAGAGAAAGTAGGGAAATGTAATTTCACTAGGGTTAATACCCGCTTATATTGCCTATTTTCATATTTAATTTCCTTTGCTCCTGAATGGCATCGAGCTTTTCACATTGTACTTAGAATAGATTTTCTTCTTACAGAAAAAATCTTCCCCCCAAAATAGAATGTTATTTAAAAAGAAGAAACCATTCCTAAATTTGGGGTTGTATTAGGGTTTTGGGTTGTAATAGGGACTAATAGGTATTGGGTTTTAATAGGGACTATCTAGGCCTAATCTTATTTCTTCCATATTTTGCTTTTACTTTTTATTGTTTTATTGGCTTTATGCTTGAGAGTGCACATGTGCATGTACTTGCATTAGTAAGAAGAAGAATGGATTCTGAGTGGCAGAAAAGTATCTTATATTTTCTACCTCATTGTCCTTTATCTCAGCAGTGAAAACTATTATTTCCTATGTATCTCTCAATCTTTTGTTGTAGAATATTTGTAGTATTCATTCTGTGCTCCAAATACTTGACTGTATAGAAACTTAGTCATTGCCCAGTAAGGTCACTGCAAAAGCATTTAAAGGCTGCTGATGTTAAATGTGTGTTTTAAAAGCTGTATCACAGTCATCTTGAACTGTATCTTAATTCATTCCATGTTGCCTTCATGATTTGATTTTTTTTGTGAAATAATGTCTGGCAGTTTTTTTAGAGTGCTTGCATCTGATTTACTTCCCTCTCTTTGATCTATTAAATGTATATTGCATTCTGAAGGCTACGTAACAACATGACTGACACAGTAATTAAACTTCATGATGACCTCATTTTATGCAAGAAAAGATAAGCTACATAGTAACATATTCAAACATTACATGAAATAGGGGAGAAAAAAAACCCAGGCTAAAAAAAGAATTTAAAAGATTATTCTATCATACCTTTGGGATTTTTATTAGCAAATGGCAAAATAACAACTGAAAACCAAAATCTAAAATCTTATACCTTAAGATTTATCAGAGTGTTATATACACACCAGATATTTAATAAATGTTTATTAATAATGATGTCTATGTATTCTTGCAAATAATATTAAAACATGTTTTCCATACCACCTACAAAATTGCTTTACTTCAAGTATACTGTAGATAAAAAGAAATAATAATTCTTTAGTGTTGGTACCCTGAAATTTATCTTCAGAAAGCCTTCCCATACAGAGGCAAATCTTTATTGATTTTGTGATTTAAGCAAAGGCCAATGTACTCAATACAATTTCCCACTGGCTTTGTTGAATTGTATAATATATTATGTCTTTTTACATTGTTACTACATATTACTTTTCCTAGAGGAATACATCAGCTCCTAGACTTTCAATTACTTTCTATTATCTATAAAATATCTCTACAAGACTTTTTTTTATTCCTTCTAAGAAAAACTACCTCAAGTGAAGTTCAATAATTTTCCTCCAACTTTCTCAAACTTCTTTGTGGTCCACTTCTCTGTCTCAATAGGCTACCTCCTTATGTTCTCAATCTCAAAAGTTCATAATTTTTAAATCCATCCTATGCTTTTCCTTTTAGTGAAACAGCTAATTCCATTGATATAAACACAAGTCTATTTACAGGAGCAAATGCCCTTGAAAGGAGAGAATCATTCAATGTGTTTGAAAGTCCCATACAATATTTTATCATAATCCTCTTATTACTATTTTAAATAGCTTTATTACAAAATCAGGAAAGAAAAGTATTTTATTGATTTTTTCCCTAAACAAACTCAAGAATATTTAAAAAAAATATACTAGATGCTATGTCATTTTAATAATAAGCACATAAATCAAAAAATTATAAGAAAAATAGTAGAAGAGAATAATAATGAAACTTGTAGAGGCTGATGTATTTTTTAAAATATTAATTGGTAACACTCTTTTCGATATGGATAGAAAACTTTAAAAAAATTTTCCAAAGCAGTAAGAATATTTTTTGTTGACATATAGTTGACATACATCACTTTTTAAATTTGTGGTGTAGAGCATAATGATAACGTACATATATTGTGAAAGGATCACTGTAGTAAGTTTAGTCAACATCCATCATCTCATATAGATAGCAAGAAAAGAACAAGAAAAAACTGTGCTTTTTTCCTTGTGGTGGTAATTCTTTGGATTTAGTTTCATAACAACTTTCAAACATACCATATAGTTGTGTTAGTTATAGTTATCATGTTGTAGAAAACACCCCTAGTACTTATTTAATCCATAACTGGAAGTTTGTACATTTGGACCATCTTCATCCAATTAACCCTTCCCTCCTCCCACTCTCTACCTCTAATAAACACAAACCTGATCTTTTTCTATGAGCTTTTGTTTCTGTTTTTCAGATTTCTCATATAAGTGACATCACTCCGTATTTGTCTCTCTCTGACTTATTTTACTAAGAATAATGCCCTCAAAAGCCCATCTGTGTTGTTGAAATGGCAACATTTGTTTTTTTTTCTCCCTTTTTTTTATGCTGGGATAATAGTCATGTGTGTGTGTGTGTGTACACAAGCAATTTTTCTTTATCCATTTATCTGTTTAGACACTTAGATTGTTCCATGTCTTGGCTATTATAAATAATGCTGTATGAACATGGGGGTGCAGCTATCTCTTTGGTGTTGTATTTTTGTTTCTCTTAGATATATCCTCAAAAGTGAAATTTCTGGAATATATGGTAGTTCTATTTTTAATTTTTTTTGAGGGACCTCCATACTTTTTTTCCATACTGACTATACCCATTTACATTCCCAGGAAATGTGCAGAGGGTTCCATTTTCTCCACATCCTTGCCAACCTTTGTTATCCCTTGTCCTTTTGATCATAGCCATTCTGACAGGCATGAGGTGATATCTCATGGTTTTGACTTTCATTTTCCTAATAACTAGTGACATTGAGTACCTTTTTATATACCTGTTGGCCATTTGTATATCTTCTTGGAAACATACCTATTCAAGTCCTTTGTCCATGTTTTCACTGAATTATTTGCATTTTTATTTGTTTGCTAGTAAGTTGTATGCATTTTTTATATGTTTTGGATATCAACCCCTTAAGAGATATACAGCTTCTGATTATTTTTTCCCATTCCATAGGTTATCTTTTCATCTTGTTGGTCATTTCTTTTGCTGTGGAGAAGATATTTAGCTCAGTATAGTCCTACTTGTTTATTTTTTCTTTTGTTGCTTGTGTTTTATATGCCATGTTCATAATATCATTGCCAAGATCCATGTCAAGGAGCTTTTCTTCTAAAAAGAATATTTTAAAGATATGATCATATTCAAGAAAAAAGTCCATAATTTTGAAATATACAAACTATGTAAAGAGAATAAGAACACATAAGAGTGTTCATTTTCAAAGTAACTAGTAGCTGATATTCCAGGGAGAACTAGGAACTAAAATTAGTGTTGACACATTGATCTCCAAATAACTGAATATGATAATAATAATCCAGATAATACTATTTTGAACCAATTATCAGACTTATAAATCTAGCCCAAACTTTTTTCTTCTGTAAAAAACAAATATATATTTAAATTTTCTTAGCCTCAGTGTTTCAGGCTTGTTATGGACTGAGTATTTATGTCTCTCCGCTTCTCCCCAATTCCTATGTTAAAATCATAACCCTCGGGAGGCCTGGGTGGCTCAGTTGGTTAAGCGGCTGCCTTCAGCTCAAATCATGATCCCAGCATCCTGGGATCGAGTCCCACATCGGGCTCCTTGCTCAGCGGGGAGCCTGCTTCTCCCTCTGCCTCTGCCTGCCTCTCTGTCTGCCTGTGCTCGCTCTCTCTCTCTCTCTAACTAATAAATAAATAAAATCTTAAAAAATTAAAAAAAAAAATCATAACCCTCAATGTGGTGGTATTTGTAGTTAAGGCCTTTGGGAAATGATTAGGTCATGAGGGTTGAGCACTCATAGTGGAATTAGTGTCCTTAAAAAAAGGAATCCAGAAACCTCTCACTCCTAATGCCATGTGAGGACAAATTGAAAAGATGGATTATGAACCAGAAGTGGGCCTCATACACAAATATTTCACCACCTTAATCTTTCCAGCCTCCAGAACTGTGACAATTACATGTTTGTTGTTCAAAGTACTCAGTCTGCAGTATTTTTATTAGAGCAGCTCAAACTGACTTAAAAAAGCCTTAAGCCCCTTTTTTTTCAACTGTGTTGATTCATTTTCATACTTTACCATTCTTCCCTTTGGTAAATATTTACTAAGATCCATTATGTGTTGAAAGGAGAGAATGCACTGATTTCACCATGCTTCTCACATAACACCAGCTCACCTCAACCACCAAGTCCTCTATGTTTGCTCTTTGTTGCTATTTCTACGGAGATTGCACCATTTACATTCTCACCAGTAGTGCATTAGCTTCTCTATAATCCTCACCAACACTTGATTTATCTATTTTTTTAATCATCTTTTTTTTTTAAGTAATGACCATCTTAACAGGTATGAGGTAATCTCTTGTGATTTTTATTTGCATTTCCTTCACAATTAGAGATTTTGAGCTATCTTTCAAATACCTCTTGTCCCTATGTGTCATTTTTGAGGAAATGTTTATTCAAGTTCTTTGCCTATTTTTCAATTGGATGTGGTGTGTGTGTGTGTGTGTGTGTGTGTGTGTGTGTGTGTGTTGCTACTGAGTAGTAAGAGTTTCTTATATATTTTGAATATTAACCTTTTATCAGATGTATGGCTTGCAAATATTTTCTTCCACTCTGTGAATTGTCTTTTCATTGTTAATTGCTTCCTTTATTATGCAAATCTTTTGAGTTTGTGGTAGTCTCAATTGTCTTGTTTTACTTTTGTTGTCTGTGCTTTTGGTGTCATAAGAAATCATGACCAGGCCTAATGTTGTGTTTTTCTTCTGTTTTCCACTTGGAGTTTTATAGTCTCAGTTCTTACATTTAAGGCTTTAGGACATTTTGAGTTGATTATTTTATGTATGTTGTAAGATAAAGATCCAATTTCTTTCTTTTGAATCTGGATATCCAGCTTTACCAAAACCATTGGCTAATGAAACTATCCATTCCCCTTTGTTGTATTCTTGACATTGTCTAAGATCAGTTGACCATATATACATGGGTTTATTTCTGGGATCTCTATACTGTTCCAATGCATCTCCATTCTGTTCCATTAGTCTGTATATCTTCCTTTAGGTCAGTACTATGTGTTTTAATTACTGTAGCTTTATAATCTATTTTGAAATCAGGAAACATGATGCCTCCAGCTTTGTCCTTTCTCAGTATTGTTTTGGCTTTTCAGGGTCATTGTGACTCTATATGATTTTAGGATTGTTTATCTATTTATGTAAGAAAAAATGCCATTGGGATATTGATAGAGATAGCATGGAATCTGTAGATAACTTTGGGTAATATGAGCATTTTAGTATTAAGTCTTCCAATCTATGAACATGGGATGTCTTTCCATTTATTTGTGTTTTCTTTCTCTCATCAATGTCCTATAGTTTACAGTGTATGACTTTCATCTCCTTGGTTTGAAGTTTATTTTTAGGTATGTTATTCTCTTTTATGCTATTATAAATGGGATTATTTTGATAATTTTTTTTCAGGTAGTTCTTTGTTAGTGTACAGAAATGCAACTGATTTTGCATTTGTACGCTTGTGTATCCTGCAACTTTACTGATTTTGTTTATTAGTTCTAATCACTATTTTGTTAAATATTTAGAATTTTCTACATGTAAGATTATATCCTCTGAAAACTGAGAGAATTTTCCTTTCTCATTTGGATGTTTTGTTTTTCCTTGACTAATTGCTCTGGCTAGGATTTCCAGTATTTTGAACACAAATGGGGGTGGTAGGCATTCTTGCCTTTTTTCTGATAACAGAGGCTTTGATTTCATGGTCTCTGATGATAAATTGCCATGATGAATTTGCCACTTCACCATCGTTGGCTTCTTTATCCCTCCAACATACTTTGATTTTGAGATTATTTGTCATGTGACAAAACTGACCAATATGACCCTTAGAGATCATCATTCAACAGCCAGAGTGATTCTTCTTAATGACACACTGTATCATTTCTTACTCAAAATATCCAGTGAATTTTAACTATATTTCCAATAAATACAAAATACAACATGTGCACAATGAAACCTATACATTCCGTTCCCTAGTTTCCTCTTGTCTATACCATCTCTGGTTCTCCTTACTGATTTTGCTACTCATCTTTGAAAATATGATACTAGCTCTTCTTTAGGGCTTTGACCATGATATTCTCTCTTCTTAGACCATCCCATTCCAGGTTCTCGCATGGTTCACTTCTGTGATTTAGATTGCTTCCCAAACATAACTTTTTATTTTTCCCCCTTGAGAGGGAGAAAGAACACAAGCAGCAGGGGAAGTAGCAGAGGAAGATGGAGAAGCAGACTCCCCACTGAGCAGGGAGCACCACGTAGGGCTCCAGCTCAGGACCCCGAGATCATGATCTAAGCTGAAGGCAGAGGCTCAACCAACAGAGCCACCCAGGTGCCCCTAAATATAACCTTCTTAAGAAAGCCTTCTCTAAATGCTCTATTTAAAGTTCACCTGCTTTTTATTCTATTATCTTACCCTGTATCTGTGTATATTTTCATGGTACTTACAAATTCTTAGCATTCAGCAATATATTCAATTCATTGTTTTTTCTAACCTACCAGAATATAGGCTCTAAGTAGGCTTGGATTATAATTTTGTCTCCACTACTGGATTATAGTGACCAAAAGAATGTATGGCATTTAACAGGTACTCATAACTATTTTCTAAATGAATAGCATAGGAACAATATGGCTGAGAAATGATGCAAGAGAAAAGTAGGGGTTTAAATAGTTCTAGGCACTTTGAATAACACATGATTGAAGTCAGAAGCATATTTGGGATTTTGAGTAACCAAAAGAATACCAGGTAGACAGGATGTGGATGAATAATACTAAAGTACGCATGGAAAAGACTACTTAGGGAATCCACAGTTTAGATCTGGATTATGCGAAATGTTAAAGTCTATACCAAGGACCATTCTATAAATTTTATCTTAAATTCATCACGAAGCCATTGAACGATTTTAAACAGGAAAATGACATGAATCCATTGTGTTTTAAAAATATTTATGAAGGAATGAAAAAAGTTGTTGGTATGCAAACCTATGTCATTTTACAAGTAGAGCTCAAAAATAGAAATGGAAAATCTCTGCTGTGATACTAGCTGTGCTAAAAACATTCTAAGAGACTATACAAATATATCAAAGATTTCATTTTAAGCTTATAAACCAGGTTCATAATATAGATAACACTATAAATAATCAAATTCACATCAATTTAAAATGTGGAACATTTAATTTAGTTTACTCTCCTTGGTTTTGTATTCTAAAAATGTGTTCCCAGAGTAACATGCCTCCACAGAATAATGATAGATTGTGTGTGAGTTTATTTCATGATTAAGATGACATCTTTCTTATCTCTTCTGAATGGAAAGGTCAATAATCTTGAAAACAGCAAATATAATTTCCAATAAAAGCATTAAATATATTAGAAAATTTCTTTCATCTCAGTGATTGTACATGACTATAGACCATTATTATGTAATAATGTTTTTTATAGAGCCTGAGCACCAATTTTTAAAAATTCAGCCCTGTGAGTTTGTCTGAAACAAAATATATGTCCTCAATATATCACAAAAATAATTTAACAGAAGGCACCAATATTAGTACACACAACTTGCAGGAGCAGTGCCAAGTTTGAAGTTTGATTCTTTAAAGAAAATATCTGCACCCTCACTGAAAGAATTAAGTGCTGCTCTCCTTCTCTTGTGGGGCACATCAACATTTATCAATATGAGTAAGTATGCCATTTAGACTTAGAGATATAAACATATGTCTATAGGTCATAGACATGTAGATAATGATACATTTGGAATATGTCAACTCCTAAATGAAATAATCAATTCCAACATGATAATTCTTTACCATACCTGAGAAAGAATCTTTCCCTAATCTTTCCCACATTTATTCTACTAGAGGGGGAGAAACAGGCTTGAATAGGAAGAAGATAGCTCCTAAATATCATAGGAATCACTTGACGTGATGCTTTGCTGCTGAAATGAATTAAATAACTTCTTCCTTGCTCCATTTATTCTAATTTCTCTCTGAAGAGAGTAAGCCTGTTGCATAAGCACTCTTTGGCAATGAAAAGATGAATCTAGTGGGGAAATTGCCAAGTTTTTTTGTTTTGTTTTGTTTTGTTTTTTGGTTTTTGCTTTTTTTTTTTTTGTAGTGAGAGAGTAGAAAACTTTGTTCAACAATTCCACCAAGGCATAACTTGGAAGTATTCATTTCCCAAAAGAATACCCATTTGCAGGACACCTGGGTGGCTCAGTCAGTTAAGTATATGCCTTAGGCTGAGGTCATAATCCCAGTATCCTAGGATGGAAGTTCACATTAGACTCCCTATTAGAGGCAAGCCTATTTCTCGATTACCCCTTCCCCCACTTGTTCTTGCTCTCTCTCCAATAAATATATATATATAGCAGCAATCAGTTTGCTGCTAAGAAAGGGAAATAAGCAGTGAGCATCCAAAGTAATTTATGTCTTAAAAACTCTAAATTCTACTTTTATTTCATCTTTAGATAGATGTAAATTTTTATATTTAGTATGTGTACATTTATATTTCATAGTTAAAATCAATTTGTGTATTTAAATATATTCTTGTGAAATATTCTTGGGCAATGTATTTAGTAAGGGTTGAATACTAGCCTAATTTTAGCAATGTGGATAAGAATATATTTCAGAAGATTGTTGTAAAAATACAAAGGAATAATACTGGGAGAAAATCATATTAGAATTTAAATAATCATCCATATTAGTAAGAAATTTTTCACACTCTTAAGTTTTTGTATAGAGATTTCAAATCTGCCATCCTGCTTTTTGGGGATGATGGTTCACCATGCATTAGAAATCAATCAATAACCAGTAGCACTGTGTTTCTGATCATCACCAACCACATAACTTCAAACTTTCCACAATTCACATTAATCATCAATAACTAGTTAAGAAAAGAATATTTATAGAATATTTTAGAAAATATCACTATTCATTTTTCCTTTAATAGTGACATTCTTAAGCTTTTCTGTCCATAATAATTACAACATGAGAAAGGTCTGAATATATACATTCAGAAAGGTCTGAATATATACAGGCACAAATCTAAGAGATTTTGATTCAGTAGGTTTGAGATTGGATTTGGGAATCATCCTTTTCATCAAATGTCCTCACTGATAGTGAGGTAGGCCTTTTACATACTGTCTTTAAGAGACACTATTTTGGTTTATCACTCTTTATCAAGAAATTAGTCACTATTTTTATTGGTTATTTTTACATTTTTTTTAAGAATAAGTGACATATGAGTTTCAAGTATACAGCAAAATGGTTCAATTAACATCCACCAGATAGAGTTAAACATTTTTTTTTCTTATGTCGGGAACTTTTAAGATCTACTCTTATAGCAACTTTCAAATATACAACGCATTATTTTAACTATAGTCAACATGCTATACATTACATTCCTATGACATTAGTTTATAACTAGAAGCTTGTAACTTTGACTACTTTCACCCATTTCGATCCCCCTTGCCTTTGGCAACACCACCAATCTGTTCTCTGTATCTATGAGTTTGTGGTTTATTTATTTTTTGAATCCACATATAAATAAGATCATATAGTATTTGTCTTTCATTATCTGACTCATTTCTAAATGCCCCCAAGGCCTATCCATATTATCAAAAAAAGGCAAGATTTTCTTATTTTTATGCCTGATTAATACACTATTTCATATGTGTATGTATAATGGAATATTATTCACAATGTTTTATAAATTAATTTGTTTATTTCTACTTTCATTTGTCTCAATGTATTTTTTTATTTATCTCTTAATTTCTTTTTTGACCAATTGGTTGTTTAGTAGTATGTTGTTAAGTAAAGGACTGTTGGAACATATGAGAAGAACTTACCAGTACTATTATAAACATATTTAATGTATATGTGACTCTAGCTTTAAGAGAAATCAGAGTCAAGAAAGTCAGGAAAGGAAGATTGACCTGTGAAGTTTTTAAAAAGCAACACAGTTTATTTTAATATACACACTCTTCCCATTTTAAGAACTTCTGTTCTACATAATTTATATTTTTCTGAATATAGAACTGTCCATGTAGTTGATTGAAGTTCTTATGAAAGTAATCGCCTATGGCTTCAACAGCTACTAAGATAGCATTCTAATGTTTCTCTCCACTTCCAGTTTGTGTGTGGGTCTTCTGTTCCATCCACTAAATCCAGAGCAATACTTTTTTTTTTAAAACATTTTATTTATTTTTAATTTAGTGAGTGACAGAGGGGAGAGTGCGCATGTGTGGGTCAGGAGCCAGAGCAGAGGAAGAAGGAGAGAGAGAATCCCAACAGGCTCCATGCCCAAAATGGATCCTGATTTGGGGCTTGATCCCATGACCCTGAGATTGTGACCTGAGCTGAAATCAAGAGTCAGACGCTTAATCAGCTGAGCCACCCAGACACCTCCAGAGCAATAATTTTAAAATGCATATTTGGTAATGCCTTTTCCCCTGCTTAAAAGCATATTTTCTTTTCATAATATTTAGGATAATGACCAAATTCATTTCCATGGTTAGTTAATGAAATAGTATGGGCATCCATGCCTGGGCTACCTACCACATACCTCAGTTTCCTTATCCTTTGCATTCTCTAGCACTCTTCTTCCATTCTTTAACTTCCTCATCCGCCTCAGGCCTTTATACATGTAGTACATTTTACCTGCCCTCCTTCCCCTCACACACACACTCTTCTCTCTGTCCGTTTAACATTTCCTTCCAATCTGAACTCAAACTCACCTCTTCATGGAATCTTTATCTAATCTATCTTCCTAAACAGGTCAATTCTTCTGATTCTGTGATCTCATATACCTTGTATCATTCAGTTATAGCACTTACCACATATTAATTTCAATATATTATTATATATGTGTTGTTTCTTTAGTGTTTATCTCATCCAGATGGTGATAACATCCCTAAGCCAGATATATACATGTATGTATATATATGTATGTGTGTATGTATGTGTGTGTGTGTATATATATATATATATATATATATATATATAATTTGTCCAATGTGTTGTCCTGTTGCTACCTCATTAGCACACATGAGATTCTCAGTAGATACTATTGGATGGATGGAAAAAAAAAACCACAGCATTTTCACAATTAGTGGTTCGTCAATTATGTTAATATTTATATGAGTTGTCATTAACAAGTTTACAGCTACTCTAGTTTATGGTAATGAAAGTTTCTACTCTCTAGAACTACAATGCCTATATGCCATTTTCAAAGTCAGTTTAGGTCCAGAGGTAGTGATTCAGGGTATTCTGGAGCTTCTTAGAATTGCCTATAAATCCCTTCAGTGTTAATTTTTGAATATTTCATTTCTTTCTTTAAGCAAATAAGATATTCCCTACATGTATTAACAAATAAAGTTTTATATAATATAAGAATGATAATGGTGGTATTTAGATTTTATTACCAAATTTGGTTTATATAATAATAGATTGACAGTAACTCTCAACAAGGTTACCACTTACCTTCCAAGTTCTCATTTGCCTGCCAAATTCTATCTTAATTCTAATTTTTCTTAATGTTTTCTGAAGTTATTGGCATAACTGTTTTTCAAATGCTATTTTCCTTTGATTTTCATGAAATGCCTTCTGGATACCACACTTTATCCACCTTTCCTATATCTACTCTTGACACATTAGGGTTTCTTGGGATTGACTTTTTAGCATTCATTTTAACTTTAGATATTTAACCTATGCAATTTCATCCATGACTATGATTTGTAACACCAGAAGTGCTATGTTTATCTATAGGTATTATATTTCTCCTGAGTGCTACATCAATATATTTAATTTAATTAATTAAAAACTGTTTTGAGGATGTCTTATGTGCCAGGACATTATTGAGGTATTGGACATGCAGTGCCTATACCTCATTCTTAAATGCCTAGATACCGTTGATATCTGAAACTCAATTTGTCCCCAACTGAATTTGTCAGATTACCTTCTCTGAATTACTACCAACCCCCAGAACATCCTATTGTTCCTTCTTCTTTTTTCCAGTTTTGGTAAGATATAATTGATACATAGCATTGCATAAATTTAAGATGTACAATATAGTGTTTTGACTTACATATACTATGAAATGATTACCATAATATGTTTAATTAACATGCTTCATCTCATATAGATGAAAAAAGAACAAAAAAGTTAGGTTGTGTGTGTGTGTGTGTGTGTGTGTGTGTGTGTGTGTGATGAGAATTCTTAGGACTTACTCTCTTAACTTTCAAACATGCTATACAGTAGTGACAGCGATAGTCATCATGTTGTACATTGTATACCTAGTACTTATATCAAAACTGTAAATTTGTACTTTTTGTCCACATTCATCCAATTCTCCTTCACCCAACCCTCCCATCTCTCTCTCTTTTTTTTTTCAAGATTTTATTTATTTATTTATTTATTTGAGAGAGAGACACACAGAGAGAGAGATATATATAGAGAGAGAATACAAGCAGGGCGAGAGGGAGAAGCAGGTTTTCCACCAAGCAGGGAGCCTGAGGTAGGCCTTAATCCCAGGACCCTTGGATCATGACCAGAGCCAAAGGCAGCCACTTAATGACTGAGCCACCCAGGTGCCCAACCCTCCCATCTCTAATAAACAAAACTCTGATCTGTTTTCCTATGAGCTGATTCTTGTTTTTCTTTTTTTTTTAGATTCCACATACAAGTAAGTATTTGTCTTTCTCTGCCTTATTTAACTTAGCATAATGTCTTAAAGATTCATCCATGTTGTTGGAAATGGCAAGATTTCCTTCTTTTCTGTGGCTGAATAATACTGTGTGTGTGTGTGTGTGTGTGTGTGTGAGTGTGTGTGTGTGAGTGTGTGTGTGTGTGTGTGTGTGTACAGTTTCTTTATCCAGTCATCTGTGGATGAACACTTCAGTTGTTTCCATGTCTTGTCTGTTGTAAGTAATGCTGCTGTGACCATGAGGTGCAGATCTCTCTTTGACATAGTGTTTTGTTTCCTTCAGATGTATTTCAGAAGTAGAATTGCTAGTAGTTCTATTTTTCATTTTAACCTCCATACTATTTTCCATAGTCACTGGTCCCATTTACTTACCCACCAACAGTACACATGAGTTACCTTTTCTCCACAGCCTCACCAGCTTTTACATCATCCTTTTTATGATAACCATTCTAATAAGCATGAGATGAGATCTCATTTTGGATTTGATTTGCATTTCCCTGATGATTAGTGATGTTGGGCACATTTTCATGTCCCTGTTAACTATTTGTATATTGTTTTTGGAAAGATATCTATTCACATCCTTTGCTCATTTTTTCTTTAGATTATTTTCCTGTTGAGTTGTAGAAGTTCTTTATGTTTTTCGGATATCAACTTCTTGCAGATATGATTTACATTTTTTTATTCCCCATTCTGTAAGTTTTTTTTTTTAATTTTCATTTTACTGATTTCTGTTTGTTTGATTTTTGCTGC
>ML109671.1:52072-64329 GCA_003697995.1 Taxidea taxus jeffersonii | reverse complement strand
TAATTAATTAATTAATTAATTAGGGAGAGAGGGAGTGCACAGGTAGTGGGAAGAACAGAGGGAGAGGGAGAAGCAGACTTTCCGCTGAGCAGGGAGCCTGACGTGGACTGGGTGCAGGGCTCTGATTCCAGGACTCTGAGATCAGGACGGGAGCTGAAGGCAGACACTTAACTGACTGAGCCACGTGGGCGCCCCATAAATGTTTGTCTCTTAAAAAACACTTTATTCCACTCTAAGATAAATGCATTTCTCAGATTGAATTTTCCCAATTTCAACAATGCTTAAATTTTCATAAAAGCGGAAATAACAAAAAAGGCAATCATGCAGTTTCCTGTTCTGTATTATTTATGAGTTAAGAGGTCATATTTTATTTTGTATATTCTAGTGCATCTTTAACATTATAATCTTTAGTTTTAAATTTTTATTTTTTTTGGTACAGCTCAATCCAATTATACATACAGACATGGGTTCAATGGCCATTTTATGAAAATCATCATGTTGCTGTTAACTTTAACTATTCAATAACATGGTTTTATATTTGGGGACCAAGATCATCTTTTATATTTCTTAGTGTCTAACAGAGGTCTGGGTAAATATAGTATGTTTGTTAGCTGATTTCAGGAAACCCGACTTTCTAATTTATTGGCTCACTGTTTCATTCATTTTTCATTCTCAGGTTCTGCACTGAATATTTTCTGGGGTTAACACATTGGAAGATGTGGGTCAGAGGCATAAATGTGAAAAAAAACTTGTCGTCATATGTGCGTACATAACATTTTCTTTAAGGCATTTTGACATAGTATAGGATTCACAAATAGTACAACTAAGTTACATGTTTTAATAAAATGCACACGTGAAACTGATAGTGTCCCTGGGAGTGAAAATCAATTCTAGTTTCTTAAGAGGGTGCCTGAGGCATTAGCATTCCATACTTCTTAGGTATTCAAGGAACTGATGATTAGCGTGTATTTTAAGATTGTCTCCTTCTACACCCTAACACAAAACCTTTATTTCTGTTAGTTTGCCTTTGAACATTGGCCCGCCAGGAGCATGTTGTAAGATCTCATAGGGCAGACGAGGAAGTTGGGCATTTGCCATTGACAATGTTTCTTTGGCCAGTTGCTCTAAATACTTAACAAACGGTCACTTTGAGAGTTATGATATGTTCTCTCCTGTTATGTCATGACTTCTCTCCAACATGAGTTAAATCGTGAAAGGTATGAACAAGGGAACCACAAGATAAGATGTGCATTAGTTTTTAGAGCTTATACATGTTGGGATTCCTTGCAGGGTTGGAGATGTGTTGAATCCCCCTCTCAGGGCCCTGGTACGAAATACAATATTTAACTGATATCTTTAGTGCCTTTTGTCATCTCTTCTTTCTTCATGGAGAAGGCATGGATCATCTTGTGTCCATGAGCTCATTAGTGGTCAAAGCTGTTACTTGCCCTGCAGAGACAGGCAAGGGTCTGAATTCACCATATAGTTGTTAAGTGGTCAGGGGGAAAGCCCACAGAGTGCTGACAACTTAGTACAAGAAAACCTAATTATTCCTTAGTTTTGCCTTAAATAGGAACTTCAATTTGTTATAGGTCCCTTCGGCAAGAAAGGTTGCTTTGCTAAAATTCCAAATCTTTCATTTACTAATAAATGAGATATATCCATTAATTTGGGGTATAAAGAGGAAAAGGGAGCCTCTCCTGATCTCTGAGTGGGATGTCTCAGAAGAGCTGTGTGAATCCAGCCCCACTGCTGCCACAGAGCACGTGATGGGGGAGATCGGTCCCAGGTGGCAGGGCCGTGAGGACAGGAGGGGAAGTCCTCATCTTTTTCACTAGAGGTTCAATTAGTACTCAGAGGTTCACTTCAAGAACTCTCCTGTGGAGGCTCATTACCGTAGCCTTTGTGAGCTATCAAACTGTTTAGTACTTGAACATATACCCCATTATATTTTTTTTTTCCTACATGGAGTTCATCTACCCAAGGAAAGCTAAATTTCTCAGTGAAAGGATCTGTTAGTTTCTATTCTTTCACAAAGACACAGCTTGTAAGATAGAACACACTGGCTTCGGCACAGGCAAAACCACTGGGTATTTCACCTCTACCTCTTCAGTTACATAACCTTGAGCTGGGTTTCTGGAATTTTCTGAACTCCTAGTTCTCTTCTCTAAAATGAACTTTATCTCATCTCTTCTGGGCCTGGGAGGATTAAGTGTGGTGATGTTTAAAAAGTGTCTGCTGGCCCATAGCCAATATCCACAAGATAATTCCAAGTCTTCTCTTCCTCCTGGAATAGATATTTCATGGTGTAACTTATGCCTTATTGTGGTTTTGTTGTTGTTGTTGTTTTGTTTTGTTTTGTTTTTTCCTTGAAGAGCTCTTTGGGGTCCTGCTTTGCTAACATTTTTGAAGAGTAGATTTATTTTTTTTTTACAGATTTTTATTTATTTATTTGATAGACAGAGATCACAAGTAGGCAGAGAGGCAGAGAGAGAGAGGAGGAAGCAGGCTGTCCGCAGAGCAGAGAGCCCGATGTAGGGCTCGATCCCAGGACCCTGGGATCATGACCCGAGCTGAAGGCAGCGGCTTTAACCCACTGAGCCACCCAGGCGTCCCTGAAGAGTAGATTTAAATAGTGTCTGAGTCCTACGGGTCACAGTCACACCAGATTTTCTTCTCAGAAGCAGAATCTGGGTTGTGTTCCATGACAGTGAGTTTGGTGCTGACATACTGAGCTCCTACCTCTCTGAGATGATCCCTTGAATGTAGTAACTGGCTCTCTCTTTGTCCTTAGGGCACCAGAGGAAAGTGGTTGAACATTTGGAAAGGTAGTTTTTCAAGGTTGTTAACCTTTTCCTGTTATTATCCCCTAGGTGAGGAAAAAACCCTGTCCAACCAGTAGGTTAGAAATTAATAGTCAGTTCCAGTTCTCTCACTGTCGAAGGGACCGTGTAGATGTTGCTTTTCTCCATTAGCTCCATTGTTACCTTGGGACTAGATTCTTGTGTAGTTTCTACACCAGGAATTTATATGAAAGCGTTCTGATTCTCTGATTTCTGTCGCCCACACTCATTCCTGGCACGCCTCGTCTCCAGCTCGGGTTATGGGCGTCTCCCCTCTGTGCGGCCATAATTATCCATGCACATTTTTGTCACTGTGTTCACCACATCTTGCCAACTATTTTATCGTATCTTGCCTTGTGACATAGCTGTGAGCTCCTGGGTTTCATCATCTTTTTGTCCTAATATTTTAAATAAAATTTGATTCATAGAAAAAACTCTAAATATGTTCAGTTAAATGTAATTGATACGGGGCGCCTGGGTGGCTCAGCCGGTTAACTGTCTGCCATCGTTCAGGTCATAATCCCAGGGTCCTAGGGACTGAGCCCCGAGTCAGGCTCCCTGCTAGGCAGGGAGTCTGTTTCTCCCTCTCCCTCTGCCCTTCCTCTTGCTTGCTCTCTCTCTCAAATGAATAAATAAAATCTTTAAAAATAATAAATGTAATTGAACTCTAAAGTATAAACCACTAAAAAAAGTAGGTATGAGCTGTGTGCTTGTGTGTTAAAAGTGGCTATGTGAATATAAATCAATGGTTTTTCTTTGAACTCATCTAAGAAAAACTGTGTTTATTGAATTTTTAGAATTAACTTGGTGTGCATTATACTTTTATTCTGCATGCAGGCTTTCTTATATTGATTTTGTTTTTGTTTTTATTTTCTTGAAGAAGAAGGTCCCTCTCCTCCCACTTCATAAGATGCAGCATATGACAACCAAACATCACCAATAACATCAGTTACCCATTATGTTTTGCTCACAATGTGTGAACTTCATCTATACCTATAAATTAGGATCTTAGAACATATCTATATATTCCTGATAATATAAACATCTTAGAACATATCTACATATATGTAGATTTGAGAGTATGTATCTTTGTATTCTCTACATACCTACAGATACCATAGGTACTTCTTCAATATGTACACATGGAAAATATTTGTAAAAATAATAAAACATTTAAAAAGATGATGCAACTAGACAATTAGTAACTCTCCAAACTCCTGGAAATCTTCAAAACATTTTCTATAAAACTGATTTTTTAGTAGCTAGAAATGGAAGAAATTTTAATATTCTCTAAATCTTTTACAGAAATGCATTTCTTTCAAAATAGTCTTGTGGTTGAAATAAGCAGAGGTAAGGTTGGATCCTAATTTATTCCTCGTGCAAGGCTGTGAATAGACAGTCTCTGTCATGACGCAGTGCTTTCTTCATGGTGTAAACGTTCATGTCCGTGTCATATTCTACGTGTGTCATGCCTCTTTTCACCTAAATTTTGTGGATTTATTCAAGGGCCTCAGAGAGTTCTATTTTTTTTTTTTTCCCCAAACACATCGTGCTGATTTGATATCATTGAGAACTATGAAAAGTATCAAGAACTTGGGGAAGATACAATTCTTGAGATTTTCATTCTGTCTTAACAAAACAACTCAATTTAATGTAGAAGAAAGAAGTCTCAAGTTGATGACTATCCGGTAAAATGAATGTATGTCATTCATCCCTCAAACACCTGCATGCAATTTCTATAGTTTTCCCAAATACCACAATGATTAGTTACTGAGTTATTGAGCATGATGCAGTTTATTTGTGATGACTGCCATGTGAGAATCCTATTATGGGGACAGCCCCTATTAGTGTGGAGGGCATTTCTTCTTCCATGCGCAACTTTAAATGTTTAGCTCTAGAAGCAGTGATCAGAGTTCTCATTTAATACTTCACCAGATGTGGGGCGCCTGGGTGGCTCAGAGGCTTAACCCTCTGCCTTCGGCTCAGGTCATGATCTCAGGTCCTGGGACTGAGCCCCACATCGGGCTCTCTGCTCAGCGGGGAGCCTGCTTCCTCCTCTCTCTCTGCTGCCTCTCTGCCTACGTGTGATCTCTGTCTGTCAAATGAATAAATAAAATATTAAAAAAAATACTTTACCAGATGATAATGTGATTGATAATGGGAGACTCGTCCATGAGACAGAAGACTGTTCGTTACCGTTGTTTCTCTGTGACCTAATACAGCGTCTGGAATGTAACAAACATCCCGTAAGCATGAGCAGCAGGGATGCGTAATAGATGGATGCAGAGTGCTTGGATGAATGAAAGGATGAATGGATGAATGAATGGTTCGAACTTATGTCTGACCCATGATCACTGCAGGTCTCACCAGTCATGATTACCTTGTCTTTCTGTTCCACTTAGACTTCAGAAGCTTCTCACACCGTTTATAGCATCTGGCAAACTTCCTACTTTAGCACAATAATAAGACACTTTGGAATCCGGAATCTGATACAATGTGTTCTTTCACATAGGCATAATTTTGTGACTTTTTTCACTCTTTTCCTGGAATGTCCGCCCTCCTTTTCTGCCACTAACTGGGACATTGTGTCGTGGGGAGCATCCTGATCTGCACTCAGACCCTCCCATGCTCCCAGGTCATTGCATGCATTCACTCAGTAGAATGTATTTTACATGTTCTGTAACAATATGTATTTTTTGTCTTCAATCTCTAAATTTTAAAGAGTAAATGTTCTTGTTAATTTTTTTGCCTGCATTTTGTTTTATTTTCCCCTAATATGTAAAACACATCCTGGAAAATAGATAATGCCTTATATATATTTATAAAAAGAAAGGAAGGGATGAAAGAAATGGAAAAGAAAAGGTTTTTTTTTCCTCACTATTCACAAGTCTGTGAAAAAAGTATCAGTTAAAAAAATCTTTGTGACCCCCAAAATCTTAGCATGGTGTCTTCAAACAGCAAGCCACTAGTTAACTTTTTAAAGATTTTGAATGTAATTTAGAAAGCGTTGTTAGTAGACACTGGCTAATTTTGAGTCCTGTACTCAAACTCAACTTTGCACTCAATACTAAAGTTTGAGGTTTGTACAAATACGGTTTTGGGAAATATCTTAAGTGTAACAGCTGTCTTCTTGCTCTCTAGTTGTTTTATAGATGATCGAAAGAGTGTGGAAATGATGTACAGATGTAAATTTAAAGAGTCTTATAAACATAGAACCACAAAAGAATGATGAAAAAGAACATGGTCAGTATGTAGAAGTAAATGAAGACCAAGCAGATGAGAAAATCACAGGCTCTTTATTCAAAGCTTGCTATTGAAAGGAAGTTGGCCACCATCACTTGTGTTTGGCAAAGACTCAAAGACAGCAGAGGAGTGGGGGAAACTTCATGGTGAAACAGGGGGAGATTCAGAGATGCCCTGATTGAAGGCTGTTGGCCTGAGGAAGCTGTAGGTAGGGCAACTACAAGGAGAATTTCCTATGTATACGTGGTGTGTATTTGGCTCTCTCTGGTTGGTTTTAAGTTGGAAGCAAGGACAAAATTAAGAAAACTGTCAATTACTATTCAGGTCCCTGCCAGTGTGGGACCCTTGTTATAGAAGTTATTATTTGGCTTCCCAGATTATTGTGAGAGGTAGCAGTCTGACTTCCTACAAGTCTGATTTCTGGCAGGCTGGCTCTCTTGGCCGATTAGTGCAGATAAAGCATCGATTTGTTACCTGGACAGGTTGGTGCAGGCTCTGGGGCAGAGTTCTGCTTTCATATTTGACCTGGCTGTTTTCTGTTTCAAAACTCAGTTTCTCAAGTGCTTGCTCGACCAGTGGAGAATACTAAGAAATGTTTCCTGAATGTGATAGTCCCTAAGCTACAGGCCAAGAAAAACAAGCACAACATAGGTTGTGCTGAGTTTATCATTGTTCTCTAGGTGGGGCATTACTAGGGCAAAGTTCAGGAAAGAAAGTAAGAGAGTAAGAGGGTTCGATAAAGCTAGTAAGATGTTAAATGAATACATGACACATTTATCTTTCTTAGGCTTTAAATACTCTTTATCTTATACTTTTTTTTTCTAAAGAAAATTAAAAGGCTTTTACTTTTTGCTGTACTCCAGCCAAACGCCCGTTGAAAATCTTCCCACCCCCAGGCATTCCAGTGGGACCTAGGGGAAGTGAACTACCATGCCCCATTCCATGGAATCAGGTGGTCACTCACTCCACTTTTCCAATAAAAGCAGTGACTCTGGGATCCAGGAGGGGCTAAGTCTCTACCCCAGCCAGGTAGGCAGAATGAGCCGAGGTGAGTCAGGGCCGTGAGTGAGGTAAGCAGGGGAGGCCAAGATGGGTGGTGGGTCAGAGAAGGTCTTACCCTGAGGTCAGCCTGCTTTCAGGCACTTGCCTCCTGGCTTGACTGAGGGGGCCAAGGTACATGGATCTGGTGGAAAGAGAGGCCAGTGTTGATTGACATGCATTTTGTTTTGATGTGTCAGTGGGAATAAGCAGTTAGGCTAACTGCTTTCTGAGACAAAGGTTAAAAATCTGAAGTATTATGTCTGGCCTCGTCCTAGGCAAACCAAAATACATGGTGGCTCTTATCTAGATCATGTGGGTAAGTGTGGTTCTTTGCTATAAGCTGTTTCCAGACACAAAAGGGGTTAAAGAAGGTCTTAACTTCCCATTGTTTTTCCAGATCTCAGGGGTCTGATTAAGGTTAACATTATCCACAGAGTCTCAGGACCTGAGTCATCAGAGTAGAGACAGACAGACAGAGAGAGCGAAAGACACAGAAAGAGGGACAGAAAGAGATTGAGGAAGTATTCAAAGAAATCACTACAAAATTCTCAAATCTGACAAAAAGTGCAAGCCTGTAGATTCAAGAAATTGAGTGAATCCTCAAAAGGATAAACCACCAACAACAAAAAGATCACACCAAAACATACCACATAATTAGCCACGGGGAAATGAAAGACAAAGAAACAGTCTTAAAAGCAGCCACACGGAGAAACGATGTATTCCCCATTGGTAAACCAACTGCTGACAGCAGATTTCTCCTTTGAAAACTTGGAGCCCAGGAGGAAATGGTATCACATTTTTCCTTTGTAGTGGTGGTGGGGGGTAGGTGGCGAGAAAGCACTGTCAGTAGGAATCCCTACCAGACCACAGTATATTCAGGAATGAAGGGGAGGTCAGTAAATTCTCAGACAGAGGTAAGAAAGAGGATTTGTTATAAGCAAATCTCCTTTTAGAGATGGCTGAAGCAAGTTCTCTAAATGGAAAATTATAACAAAAAGGTTTGAAATTTCAGCAAGAAAAAAGAACATCAGCATAGATAAACACAGGGATAAATATAAGAGCCTATCATACTTTTTATAAGTTTCTTAAATCACATTTTATTGTTGAAGCACATTTTAGATCATCTGAAGTAATGTTCTGTATGCAGAAGAAATACTAAAGACAATTATATTTAAAATATGGAAATAAGGTTTCTACAGTGTACTTAAAGTGGTAAAACCCTGATTTCAATAGGCTGTGATGAATTGTATATATCATATATGTGGCAATCCTAGAGAAATGACTCAAAAAACTATACAGATGTTATACTCAAAAAATAGTCTTATTCCAGCAGAGGTAGGTGCCAGGATCACTGTGCCAACAGAGAAGCAGCACCAGGGAATCTCACAGCAACTGACAGCGTGACTTGTTGGGGTGAGCACATAATTTATACTTTGTGTGTGACCATGTGATATATATTTTAGCTTAAGAATTTGATAACAGAAATATATGGTCAGTATTTTCATTTTTATCTGTAAATTTGCATTTAGATATTATACACAATACTAAAATTGTTGTTTCCACTATTAATTATAATGGTCCCCATTTTAACATCATCATACAAGCCCTGTATTTACTTCCTGTTTATATTTCTGAGCAATTTGTGAGCCTTTTCTAAACAATCAAAACCCACAAAAATAACATTAAGCTTTTCTAAGGGATTTCACATCTCACTTGATAAAATAATGTGCCACACAATGCCATTATTGTTTCTCAAGGATCTGAATAATTAGTATTCTGGTGAATTAATTAAACTTGTGAGCCTTGCACTTAACCAGAATGCTAAACTGACCCTAAAAATTGAACTTAACTCTTCATACTCCCGTAGATACTCAGAAAGACTTTCAATCCACCTGTGCCTGTGAAGTCCTCCCTGGCGTAGATGAGAATAAGTAAGATAGAACTAGTCATTACTAAAATGATATGGACAAAGGTAATATAGGCACGACAAACAGAAACCAGTGTATCCTCATCGGCTGTTAAGCATGTTTTGTTTTAGCTTTAGGATTTCCTCAATAGTATGTGAGAGAGTTTCGGGGCATATGGTTTCATAAGGCCTTATATGACAGGGAAGAAATAACCTTTGCCATTTTCTGATTGCTTTTGCCATGTTGCTTTTTATAGCAGAGTGTAATTACAATGTATATTTGCTCTGTAATATCATTGCCTTACCAGTGAAGGAAACCTAACTGTTTACTCATTTCTCAACTGCAGTTTGTGAATATTCTGCCGTCATCGTCTTCAAACAACCAGTCTCCGATGCCACCTTGTTTTGTCTGGGGCCATGTCCGAATAAATTATCCTAACAAATGCAGACACTCAAGGGCCAACTCCAAAAGCTTCCAGTGTTTTTGTGAAACCTATTAGAGATTGTTTTTTGGAAAGAGAAATTCTTAACTTTCCAAACCCTGTCTAGCAAATTGTCTTTATTGCTCCAAGGAACATTCCTTAGAAGAACATAGGAAGATATGTCAAGGAGAGGGTTGTCTCTGCTAAGGTAGGTCTCAGAGGAGCTGACCCCATGTTTCTCAATTTTTCACACTGATCTTTGCTGAGGAGGAAATATTTTCGAAGCCTTCTTCACTGTCATCAGACATTCTACACAGCATGCATATAGCGGTGTGCACAGACGCACACCCCACAAACTACCCACATCCCGAACCATACACCAGACACACACCTTACCACACACACACACACACACACACACTACAAACCACACAAGCACACCGTGCACCATGCACCTACTACCTGAAATGACCCTGTCTCCTATCTCACAGAAAAAGGACAGTGCTCTAAAAATCATATTTTTTTGTACAAAACACATTCATCAGCCAGATTCTTTCTCTTCTGTCGCTGTTCTCAGCATAGAGGTCACAATTTGGAATGTGGTCTGGAAGCTGGGTCCATTTCTGAGGGGTCATTTTGCTGTATGACCACCCTCACCATTTAGGCTTCGGAGCTAACGATCTTGTACAGATTCTTCAGATGCATCCCTGCTCTTCTCTGTCCAGGGGGCTGGCATCTTGACGGGCACTCTTCCTAAAATATTGGCTCTTTTTTGATTGACTCCTTTTCCTCAATGAGTCCTTCTCTTCAATTTCAAAGTAGTTAAATCATCTTACGGTGGTTTCCCAGAGTGTGGTGTAGCCAGATAAATCAACCGGCTGTTATTCTACCCCCAACCCATTTTCTGTCTTATCTCGTGTAGTTCATGGACTTGAAATTATATAAACATACTTATTGCACAAACCAGTTGCATACACAGGCTCCAAACTCAAATGAGGAGAGATGAAGTTTTGAAACAGCTGCCTCAGTAGAGCAGTGGTTCATCCTAATACATGTCCTACTGCATGTGGGATCAGACACTCAGTACAGCCTCTCAACTTGGTGTGATGCAGGAAGTGGGATGGGGAAAGGTTGCAGGAATCAGATGATCTGATACTTGTCCCAGGCAAGCTGGGCTCCATCCAAACTCCCACAGATGTGACTGCCTTTGTACCCCGGGGTAGACATGCACTACTCCCATCCCAGGATATTGCCATGCTGTAGGGCTTTCTGGCACACTGTGTGTCTGATTGTACATTTTAGATCTTAGAGCTGAACTGTTAAGAATGACAAGTATACGGGAGGGACAGGACTTGTGAGGAAAATAGTACACACTGAAGACCGGTGCTAGAGATGGGAGCTCGTGGAGGAGTCATGAGGACTCTGAGCTTGTGGTGATGAACGATTTTGTTGGCCACAACAGGAGCCAGGTGAGATAGTGTTACAACAGCCCTTATGGCCGTCATGGTGTGGGTAGAAATAATGGCAGCTGGGACCAAGGCTTCGATGTGGGAAAGAAGTAGCTCTGAGGGACGTGCACGGTGGAACCAACATGGATCACGGCTGTGGAGCTTGAAGTCTGTTTTGCAAGGATTGGGGGGATCACTGCAGATTTTTCCAATGGTGAGTGAAAAATGATTCGATGGTTATTTTTAACATGGAGATTTTAGGGATTGACTGGGGTATCAAGAGCAGAAGAAGGAAGGGCTGACTGCAGCCTTCCAGCAGCACCACCTGCAGGCGGTCAGAGGCTCATGTAGGCCGAGAAAGGATTTGGGGAAGACAGGACCATTTTAAGTGTGCTATCAGTGACGTGCCATGGATACCTGCATACCGCCAGGTACGTGAATTCAGACCTCAGGAATCCAAAACACATCCAGCAAAGAAAGGGATAGGACAATTAATATACAATGGGGCAGTCAGGGTGATCTTTATTTTACATAAAGATGACAAGTTTAATTTTCAAGGTGAGCACTGAATATTAATGTTTGCAGACACAAGATCCCCCAGTGCTGAGACATTCAAAATATGAAGGTATAAAGCATTCTTGATTGACTGAGCTTTCATTCTATTCAATATTTCTTTTAATTTGGTAACTGAGAAGTTCTAAGCTAAAGGACCGACAATACAGAGAAGTGAACACTATCTGAATGGTGACAGGGAAAGAGGAGAATTGGTTTTTCCCCTTCAGGCGTGTCATCAAAGATCTAAAATTAGGGAGGTCAGTGATACAACAGCACTGCTGTCTACTACTCATGGTCGGAACTTCACAGGAACACTTGTGGAGAGCACGTTAGCATTTTATTCTCCACCACTTAGGATGTTTTGAAATGTAATCCAGTAATCTTTCCCCTAGGAATTTACCCTAAGTCATCTTTTTAAATTAAAAAAAAATATTTACATGTACTTTAAATATTTTAATAAAATGCAATGTGCATTATAACACTATTCACAGTCCTGAAGAAATGTAAGCGATCTAAATGTCCAGTAATGTTAAATAGCTAAGATAATTATGGCAAATCTACTGAATATAATATCCATTAAGGGAAAATCTGCAAATATTATGTAGCATTATGAACATTGTTTTGCAGTACTACTTAGTACTACAAAAAGACTACAAAATGGTCAGTATTCTGATAACATTTGAAGATATATACAAATATGAGCATATGAAAACAGTAGAAGGGAATACTCATGGTATGATGGTCTCGTTAGAGAGTTTGGCCCTATTTTCCAGGTTTTAGAATTCCATATATTATTTTC
>ML109671.1:0-47072 GCA_003697995.1 Taxidea taxus jeffersonii | reverse complement strand
TGCAGGACCCTGCATAATTAAAGCAGAACAGTTTGGGGTCTGATTTTCACCTCAACGGGATTATTCTTCCCAGTTTGAGTTGGTTTGTGGGGGGCTCATGCCCACCAGAAAATTCACATGGGAGTTGAAGCGACAGCGGCTTGCTTTTCTGACACTGGAAGGTGGAGGTACACATGTTTCAGGGATGTCTTCATAGCTCACTGGCTGCTTCTGTCCCCCGCTCCTCCCGTGTTCCTTCAAAGACAGCCACTGGAGGCACTGAGGTCGGAGGGAAGGAAGAACAGGAGAAAGAGAGAGGGCAGTCCCCACTGGGGCTCCTCTTTCATTAGAAAAGCGACTCTCCCTGTCTAGTCTAGTAGGATTCTCTGTGTATCACACTGTCTTGAAGGTAGCACAGGGTCACCCTCGCTGTGAAAAAGGCTCAGAAAGGATTTTCCTTTTATGGTATCTTTTCTGAAATACAGATTGTGGTAAAGATGCTGGAAGCCAATACTGGGTCAGCAGAAGGAATACAACAAGGGGCTTCTTGCTTAATGTATAACTGAGAAAATTAAATATATTAAAATATTACGTTATTAATTATATATTTATTAAATGCATATGTTAATTAAATCTAGCATATGTATTAAATATATATCAATAAATCCTTAATTATTTGTATATCAATAAATTGTTTAAATATTTTTGCTGTCCATGATAAGGTAGTAAGATACTAATTCTTGGGGCACCTGGGTGGCTCAGTGTCTTCTGTCGGTGTCCAAAGACAGAGTGGCCTCTGTCTTCGGCTCATGATCTCGGCTCAGGTCATGATCTCAGGGTCCTGGGGTCGAGCCCCACATCGGGCTCTCTGCTCAGTGGGGGGCCTGCTTCCCTTCCTCTCTCTCTGCCTGCCTCTCTGCCTACTTGTGATCTCTGTCTGTCAAATAAATAAATAAAATCTTAAAAACAAAAAAAGATACTAATTCTCGCTGCCTTTTTAAAAAAATGTTTGCTCACTACCTCACCATAACTATGTAAATGTTACAAATATTGTTGGGTTTCTTCCATTATGTTTACTAAGAGTAGAAAACAGAAATCTGGAGCAGATCATTCCTCTGTTGATAGAGGTTACATTCATTAGTAAGCCTATGATATTTATGTCCTGTGATCTTGAGAGAAACTTCCAGAGACAATCATAATGTGATTTAATTCTCTTGAAGTCACTCAGAAATTTTCAACATTATATAATCTTTCATAGCCACTTCCTTTTATTTTTTTTCCCTTCATTCTGTGAAAAAAATCAGACTTTTGGTGTGTGTTTTTTTTGTTTTGTTTTGAGTTTGGAATTAATTTGACACACGCTGTAGTGTGGTTCTGGACACATTCACATACACAAGGACAAGTGGCATTTTTCTAGAAAAAAATCTGTCTTTTGGTCTGAGAGGTGAATCACCCTGGAAACCATCAATTTCATGGCTGGGTCTGTCACTTTGTCCTTACCAACAATGGAGCACCACGACCCAGTGGTCCATAGTCTAGCTTCTAGGTAAACTGATGGTGTCGAGTCTGTGGAATCAGTGGAATCAGTGGGGTTACAGTTGGTGTTCAGTAAGAAATTAAGTGATTTCAGACAAGGATGAGGATTTTAAACACCCGACGCACACATGAACCAGCCCAGCAGAGGTGAGTAGCTTTTTAGCATCAGTGAGCTGATTGAGGGATTGACCCTCGTGCTAGACGATACCATGACTGACACAGGGAAGAAATTCACTGGGTCTCCAATCACATGACTTCTGACTTTCTTTTGCTAATAAAATCTTTCTAATTAGGTGTAGTTTTGATGTTTGGTGTACTTTCTTCACTCGTAACAGGTGTAAGACTATGAGCAGTGTATGCAGTGGCATATTCAGAGGTCAACTTTAACTTAATCATGAAATTAATTCAAAATCCTTCTGAAACATAACTCTTACAGTCTGTTTGTTCTTAATACCTCTGTAACTGAATGATGATCCAACAGAGAGGGGATAAGCAGTGTCTTAATTTTAATGCTAAAACAATTATAGAAAACGGTTAGATCCAAACCCCTTATGTGAACTTGTGATAGGAAAAGTTCATTCTCAGTGTCTCCAGAAATTGAATGTTCTGGAATTCAAAGACCTCCTCCCTTATGTTTGGTTTTATGAATTGATTATCTGTGAGAGGCTTATAGCTGAAGAAGTAAGAAGAGTATGAATGTGATTTTCATCCACTATGAATAAAAATACCAGTTTGTGAATCTCTAGCAACAGTTTCCACTCAGTTCCACGGTCTTCACTTAGGAGTCTGTGATGATGAGGTGTACGCATCAGAGGTATACCCTGACGTAGCTTGTTTCTTCTTCTGAGATTTGAGTTAACAGAAGCTTTGTGATCAAGACCTCTCGATATCCCATGTGGGTTACATGGTTTCTCCTTCCTGTAGCCTGGGTAAATTCTAAGTCATGCATTTCGTGATTCCTACATTTTAAGAATCCTTGCATGGCTATTTTATATATTTTTCATATATTTGTTACACTTACAGTAAAAACCCAAGTCTTTAGTGTGGTCTGTGATATCCTAGAACTTCCCCCAAGCTGCTGCGTTTATCCCTTGGGCATCCTGCTCCCTGTCCATTTCTCTTCCTCACCTCTCTCCTACTCACTGCTACCATCTGGCTGACAGGACTGTATCCTTCTATTACTTCTTTGTTGATCACTGCCCATGTTCATAACTTAGACTCAGCCAGAAAAGATCTGGTACATAGTAGGCCCTCCTCAAATATTTTTGAATGAGTTCATTAGCAGTATTTTGTCCGGATTTTCCATCAGCATGGAGCTATGATTTGGAAATTTTTACAGCAGTAAAAGATGCCCATTAGGATAGGCCTTAAGACAGGAACATCCCTTATCTGTCCTTATTCTGTGGCATCCAGCATGTGGTCTTGCACATACTAATTAATTAAGGAATATTTGCTTAATCAATGACACATAAAAAAATAGAAATTAAATCTGCTTGCCTTTTCTATATAGCAATTCATTCGTCCTTTGTATTATGAATAATGAATAATGGTTAGCAGAAAAACCAAACAGATCTCTAAAAAAGAAAGATGAATTATTTAAAATATTTAAATATCTCAACTTTGGCCATGAATCCAAATGCCATGCTATTTCATACTGTTGTGATGATCCTTTATTCTTGGTCATTATTGTGTTTAGAAAGAAAGTATGTGGTGCTTAAATATACACATATAAGTTCACAGCATGAAATGCCTCAGTGGTGTGATCTTTAAAGCACTTGGACTGTAGACTTCTTCATGCTATGGTTACTCCAAGCCTGTGGTAACAGAAATCCTCCCTCTCTGACCACTGATCAGCGTTCTAAATGGAATCCGTCAGTGTCTGAGATTCCAGAGGGGCAGGAAAGAACGGGGGGCCCTGAAGCCTGGCCTGCCACAGCCCTCTTCTCACTGATTCATCTGGGAGGTTTGGTAAAGAGAAGCAGAGGGGGCCCTTCAGTGTTGTTGGTAATAAACAAGCTTCCTTTTCCCGATGATGACTCAGGGAGTCTGGAACATACTTTGTTTCTGAGGAGGAATGAAATGGTGAAGCAGGTACTGGAGAAAAGATGAGGGACATACTTTGCTAGACTGCAGTAACAGATGGGGGGGTAGAGGAAGGGGCATTACCTCTTGATTTTCTCCCAAGATAGATACCAAATAAAGAAGAACCTGGCCCAGGTTAAGATGGGCTAACTTAGGAATTAAGATCATAGAACTATCCTAGGCACTTGATCTGGGAGAAGAGGGAAGCTCTGGGGCCCCATGTTTATGGGAGTTTTCATCTGTAGATACTTGATAGCAAGTCAAAGACAAAAGAAAGAAGCACTGGTAAATCTTCCAGAATTATGTAAAGAATGTTGATCACTTACTGTTGGGAGTTAAGCACACTTTTTTCAGGTCTTTGTTTTACCAGTGATTATAATACATAAAGAATTTTGGAAAGTCATGTGATTACAGTAAGAAAAATCATCAGCTTCTCACTTTTAGAATAGACCTGCTTTTATGGTCATAGTAAAAGTTATACCCAGAAGTATGAGTAGACATTCCCTTGGTGTCATCCTAAAAAGTCCATTAGGCCTGGTTTCCAGTGTCCAATTTTTTCCCTAAACAGGTGAACTGGACAAGTTATTTTTGTGTCCTCATTAGCAAAATGGAGGAAATAACCGTAAGCATTTGTCCACTGCCTCTCTGGGATGGTCCGTAAGGAATTAGTGAGACCGCAGTTACATAAAGTCCTCCCATCAGTAGCACACTCAGGAGGAAATGCAAGTGTCTGTGCTCTTCAGGCCTGCCTTTGTATAGTTACGTTTGTTTTGCAAAATGGCAACAGGGTGATTATTCACCAAAGGGGTATGAAACGCCAAAACCCCTATTTGTACACAGGTAACTTGTAACAGTCTGTCTCACCAATTTTAAGGCCTAGAGTTTCTCTCCCCTTTAAATATCTCTGGGGCTGGGCCGGGGATGCTGACCCCCGGGGGCAACTTCTAGTTGCAGTTGGCCAGATGGCAGCCAGAGGGTGGCGGCCACTGCCAGGTTGTCACTCCTGGTGGCAGGACCCCACAACCGCAAATCCTTGGTATTCGAGCCAGTAGACCATCTAACAACATTTGTTGAAGTATGTGAATCCTGATGGTTTTCAAACAACTTTTGTACACACTACTTAGTAAGTTCAAAAGGCACTGGCATCAAAACTTGCCAAAAGTCTCCACTGCTGTGAAAACTGTCCAGGAGACACTAATGGAGCAGTTCTTTATCAAATGTTAAATCTCCAAAGCTTTCCCTGTCTTCACGACTACTTCTGAGTCAAAAGTGGTAGAAAAGCTTAGGATACTGAATGGAAAGATGCTTTAACCCAGCCCGTACTCTTGCAGAATTAATATATTATCTTTCAGAAAAATCCCCAACCAAGTTGCCTTCGTTTAGGTGAAAGCATAAATAAACTGAGCCGTCCTTCCATGGGAGTACCATTCAACACTAGAGAGAAATGAGCTCTCAGGCCATGAAGAGACATGGAGAAGACCTAAGTGCCCATCACTCAAAATACCGCATGCTGTATCATGCCAGCTCTGTGGTATTCTGGAAGAGTTGAAGCAACAGAGGCAGTAAAAAGATCAGAAATGGTCAGGAGGGAAAGATGAATAAGGTGGAACCCGGGGTTTTCGGGACAGTAAAACCACTCTGCATGATACTATAATTAGACATTTGCCCAAACTCAAGGAGTCGAGAACGTTAAGAATGAACCGCAGATGAAGGTATCGCCTTTGGGTGATGAAAATATGTAAATGTGGGCTCAGTTATAATCAGTGCACCCTCCTGTGGCGACGTGGATAATGGGGGAAGCTGGGCATTTGTTGGGGCAGGGAGTAGATGGGAAATCTCTGCACCTTCCTCTTCATTTTGCTGTGACCTAAAGCAATTATGAAAAAATAACATCTGAATTAAAAAAAAACCAGTCTCCCTCAATTAATCCATATAAGTCTGTATCTTTGGGACACCAACTCATAATAATTCTGCATTTTACCAATATCTTACTCATAGCATTTAGTGTGTCTCAATGTCATCACTTTTGTAAGTATTAAAAAGAATTTTTATACTAAAATGACCTGATATATCTTAGCGTTTGGATTTACTTGGGCTACTTTTTGTCTTTATATAAGAAGATGTCATTTTTGGAAGTAGTGGATACAACATTTAAAACTCCGTTTGAATGGTAATGAGCATGCTTGGAAGGCATGGCATTAAGATTATAATACAGGAAAAGTAAACTAAAACATTTTTTTTTTCCTGACATTTCCCTCTCTAGGTACTTGTCCCAGAATTATTACAAATTCTATTCAATTGAAAAATTCTCTAAGAAGCAAGGAGCAAGAAAGGAGCACATATAAATAAAGAAGCCTACCTATTCTAAAAGCTGTGACCTGGTTTAAGTTTTCAATTAAAATAAAATAAAAATTAAGGCAGGATGACCAGGAAAACAAATGTTCCCTTTCTCTCCTACAGCCCTCTGGTGTTTCATTATCTGAGCACGTTTCCAAACTTGCACACTTACCAGGTAGCAGTGGAATTATGCCACCAGCACAAAAGAAATGATGGGCTTCATACTGTGTCTGGTGGGGGAAGTTCTTTCTGGAAACTGGCTTGCTGTCCTGCTTTCACATAAAACACAGCAAGTTCTGTTTCAGTTCGATACGAAATAATTGTCCATCTGAAAGACAAAGTAAATTTTATATGATCCTTTTAATTTCATACTTGTTTCAAAATCATTTCAAAATTTCGAATAATTTCAACATAATTTTGCAAAGGACATATCCCTTACATGGAAAGTAAGAACTCCACATTACTTTGTTCTGATATATAACTTAAAAATAGCTCATTGAATAGTCTTTAACTTTCATCTTCCCATATCGTTCATTTGCCTGTGTTAATGAGTTTTGCCACCAAATAAAGTGAAAATTTCTTTTTTAAAATAGATTCTCCACACTGAGGTTCAATTTTAGGAAAAGAAAATACATCATATGGAAAATGACCATACAAAAAATATGTTGTATTGCAGCTTTAATTAAATGAAACATGTACTATTAAAAAAAAAAAAAACATGGTCAAAATAAAACCTGTGGAAATCAGTGGAATAAAGATATGTTTTAGATCTGCAATCCAAAGTCTGCCATGGGTTAGAGGATCTATTTTTATCATGGCATTTTTTAAACATATAAGAATAAATTGCAGCATGCTTCTATACTTAATGTCATACTGAATTAAAGGAAAGTATTATGCTTATTATCCTGCTTTACATTTTCTTGACTTAATCCATATTTATCCCTATAATTATTCGTTTCTTCACTACTTAGCATAAACATATATGCAGGTATATTATCATTTTAGAGTTTTTAAAATCTAAATCATAATGACATATTTCAGAGCAACGTTGAAGAGAATTTGAATCATCCCCCAACTTATTAATTAAAAATAAAACATAGATTGTCATTGCAGAAACATTTAGAAATTATATTTCTATTGTTTGAAAGGAAATGTGAGATTCAGTTCTGATTGTACTATTTTAGACCAGGATACAAATAAATTCTTACGTTGATATGACAGAAACATTTAATAAATGTCAAAAGATGAAATTTTTCCCGGCCAGGGTCAGAAAGAATGAATTACTATGTGAGCTGCCTTGTGCGCTGCTAGAATTAGAGAGACCGAATTATGGACACTGACTCACCAGGGACAGATGGGTACTTTTACTTCGCTCTAAAGTCTTCTTTTTTTAATTTTTTAAATTACAAACTACGATTTTCTGCTACAAGGAAAACTGAGTGTACAGAAGAAGAATCCCTATAGGACACTGTAGCTACGTGGAGAAAGTCAGCATCGTCTACATCATGTGCCCATTATCGGGTCACTGAAGCCGCTCCTTGAACCTGGATCAGAATCGTGGACGTGATCCGGCCAAAGGAAACATTCCCAAATGTGGCTTCTCCCTGCTCTTGGCGGCCTGTGTGCAACGTGGGAGGCGGACCCGGAGCGGATGACCTTCTTTGGTCTTTGTTTCTGTTTTTTCTGCATCTAGAGAAACGTTTTTGGTCCCTCTTCCTCGTGCGCTACAAAGGGCGCCATTGCCAATACTCGGAAAGCTGTTGGACCTTTTTAGTCCTTCCTCCACTGTAACAGCAGAGCTCGAATTTCAACGCAGAGCCCTTTCTAGTGTGGCCGCGTGGTACATCTTCAGACCTATCTCCCCACATTCAGACACCCTAAACCGCCACTGTGCCGTGATGCGCGTCCCTGACCCTCGGCATTTGTGCTCCTGGCCGCGGAAATCGCGCTTTTCTTCCGGCGAACACCACCACCAGACACGCACGCGGGGCCCGTTTCACCCACATGCGCATATGCCTGTGTTTCACTAATTGCAAGCTTGGTGATCTGTAATTAGTAGTTACAAGATCAGTACATGTGTCTAATTCTCCAGTTCAGCTCTACCTGCTGGCGCTCCCGAGGAGCCTTCCCACGCCTGTCCTTGCGTCTCCGAGAATGCCGGGGTCTTCTCGTCTGCGTGCTCAGGGCAGAGCCGTGAGCCTCTCAGCGGTCCTGCTTCATGCAGAGATCACCCCAAGTGCATCCTCGCAATCGCCTAACACGCAGCACATTCCTCAAACAGAGAAGCTGAACGAGGGAGGGGAGTTGCTAAGGCAGGGTCCATAGTTCCCCTCACTTCTCCTCTAGACTCCGAGTAGCTGCCGAGTCATTCACGCTCCCATGTCACCTTGATAGCAAATACACTGAGCGCCCCCTCTGGGACAGGCATCAGATGAGTCTGGGACACAGGGTGGACAAAACGGGGTGCCCCCTTCCCTGTGGGGTATCCAGCTAGGATAACCCTACATGTTTGGTCCCGGAGCGGTAACTGTGGAGCAACGTCTCAGTGGCCCGACCCAACCCAGCTGACCTCTGCCCCCATCACAGCAGCACAGAATGGGGACAAGGCGGAGAGGGCTGTTTGGTTCTCCTCTGTGCCACGTGGTCCAGGCCCTTCTTCTTGTGGTCACCGTCTTCAACCCGACATCATGGTTGTTGCCGGACAGAACCCAGGGTGGGGGGTCCTGCGTGGGAAACTCGTGGGTCAGGTCTGGAAGCTCGCCTCTCACTTCTGCTGACATCGCAATGGCCAGAGTTTCCTTACGTGGCCAGTGTCCACTGGCTAGGGACATGGGAGGCGTGACTTCAAGCATTTGTGGGAAGAGGAAGTGAGCCATTGCTTATCTTCTTTAACTGATTGGTGATGTAAATATACTTCATATTTGCGAGAGATAGATGAGTGTAAAATTTGCAGGAGTTACCCGATAACATTAGCGTGTGGGATGGTGCAGTGAGGTAGGCAAGTTCATCTGAGAAGGCTTCGTGAGGAATATGGTGGTTTTATTATAACTGGAGAAGGAGTGGGACTTATCTACAAGCTGGGAAAGGGGGACATTTGTCCCACAAACTAGTGTATAACCATGTCCATTTCCTAGAGTGGTAGTTGGAATTGGAACTAATTTATCCAATTTGTTTCAAAGAGACTTTTTTTTTTTTACTGTCCTACCAAATAAATTAGCTTTTATTTTCATCCATATGTGCATTATTTTATCCTCAGTGTGGCTGTTTCTTGAACAGAGAGCTTGAAAGATGGTCTGTATTTCATGCTTGTGCCCATATTGCCGTTTTCACCGTGCCCAGCAATTTGGGTGGTTTCTGTTATGAATGGAGCGGGGCTCCGGACGCATGGCCAAGGGGCGGATATGTGGGCTTCTCATGACACCCCCCCCACTCATGTCCTAGCACTGCCCTTCCCAACATAAGGGAGCTTGGCCCTGCCCGATGCTGGCTGACCCGTCGACCGAGCAGTGTCAGATGGGGAAGCGGCCTGAGACTGACCGTCAGAGAGCCCTTGCAGCAGTAGATGTGGCGGAGAACCAGCTGTGAAGCGCTCCACGAGGACACAGGCTGCGTCTTGCCCCAGTGTCTCACACACACACTGCTCCCTGCAGTCAGGTGCCCGGCGTCTGCTCCAGCCTGGAAACCTCCGGGCTTGCTCTGGTTAGCTCGGGACCCAGCATCAGCGCCCCAGAGGAGCGGTTGTGAGATTTCCTCTAGACTCTAGCTAGGTGTGGGCAGAGCTGGAATCTTGTAGGTCAGCCTTTAAGACCGTCTGCCTGGAATCGTTAGGTTTGCTCAAGAGAACCGAAGCGGTGCAGGGTGCCAATGGACGGTGTGTCAGGATGGGGACTGGGATTTGCCACAGAAGAAAATACATGATCCAGGGGCGCCTGGGTGGCTCTGATGGTTAAGCCTCTGCCTTTGGCCTGGGTCATGATCTCAGGGTCCTGGGATCGAGTCCCACATCGGGCTCTCTGCTCAACCAGGAGCCACGTCCCCCTCCCCCTCTGCCTGCCTCTCTGCCTACTTGTGATCTCTCTCTCTGCCAAATACATAAATAAAATCTTAAAAAAGAAAATACACAATCTATACTCTGGAAAAGATAATGGAATGTTCCCCCAGGGGCCTCTCTGGAAGCTGCTTCTCTCTAATGCCCCACAGCAAAAAAGAAGGAAAAAAAAGGAGATGTTCGAACTTTCAGTCAATTCCTACAATGTATTATTATATGGTCTGCACATTTGCTATCCAGGGAAAGACAGTATTTACGACAGAAAGTGAGCATGTGCATTTTACTGCTTCAGAGGAAGCCGTACAGCCTGAGGCTGCCCTCATGTCACCCCGGGATGGGGGAAGGCCGGGCCCCAGGACTGCATTCAGTGTCCAGAGCAGGTCAGAGGACAGACGCTGTGAGTCGAGGCTGGTCCACTGACTGACTACCCTTCCAGTGACTGTGTGTCTCACTTAACCTGGCTGACCTTCAGACACCTCGCTGGCAGAAAGGCCCGTGATAATACTGATCACAGGCTCCCGTTGGGCGTTTAAGTTCATGTAAAGCATTGAGCCTGTTCACGGGAATGTCCCAGGAGGTTAAAAGTACTATCCTCTCCTGCTGACCAGCTATACCATAAATGTCCGCACGCAAATGTAGAGTCAGCAAAGTTACCCTGAAACCCTAAAGATAAGTAAGCGTCCTAGGTTTATCATTTTTAGCATGATTTCCAATATGGAAAGTGCTAAATAACAGTTAGAAGTACCTTGTTCGTTATTGACTATCATCTGGTTCTTTTCTGCTGTACTGTTGCCCCACATTGTTTGTGTTTCCTTAGCCAGTGTTAGTAAAGTAACTTTTCCAAATGTTCCTGGTTTACCAGACAAGAAAGGAGTGCAGAAACGCTAGTTATGTGCAGGGACCATGAGGGAAGAACTTTAGAACTTTCCAGGAAATAGAGTCAAGGCATCTAATTAGCTAATTATGTAATGTAAGTGAAATTAATCTGTTTAGTTCTAAAGCACACAGAACCGGTCCACACGGTTCCACACTAAGCAACCAGGTGTTGAGTAATCCTGGTCCTCTTCATTTACATGTTGAAGCAGATTGGAGCTCTGCTTGGTTTTTTGTTTTTTTGTTTTTTCCTCAAGTTACTAAGCCTTGGTGTACTCTTAATCAAATTTCCCATTTCTCAAGTGAAATTTAGCCATTGACTCAGAATGACGTCGGTGTCCTACGGCTAATTTGGGGAGGGGGCCCCTTATCAGATCCTACAGCTGCCTTATGCAGCGACCTCCGGCTGCAGAACGAAGTAGGCTCGAGTGTGACGAGTACACACCTTCTAAGGAGAAACCGCACCAGGAATGGGAAGATAAACGTCTGGCTTTCTAGGAAACATTTCCATTTAAATAGACTTTGGGAAGGAAAACTACTGTGTATCACGTACCAGACAGCAGTGACTACACTGAATGCGTTACATGAAATCTCATTCGGTTCTCTCTGCACACCCGCAAGCTAGGCATTGCTCCCCTCCGTTTCATGGCCTGAGAGAGGTGACAAAGCTAGTAACTGACAGCATCAAGCCCCCATCTCCACATACTGAGGAGAAAGCCCATGCTTTTCTTGGTTGTGCCACAGAATCTTGGAAGAGTGACCTTCTTCCTGTGTCACAACTGTCCTGTCCAATCCAAGATGACTTCAGCGGCTGACATCACAACCGAATAAATGTGGAATTCACTAGGCTTCCAAAATCACACACTAACGGAAGCCATTCCTCGAGGACTACAGTGTTGAACGATCTAAAAGGTGAAAACCTCCTTCCGTAGGTTACTAGGACACGCAGAGTCACGAGGCCTGCGGTTCACTCAGGACAGAGACCCAGAAACGGTATGACCGATGGAGGCACAGGTCTTGGCAGGAGGGAGCGTCCTAGGCGGGCCAGCTATCGTGAGAATGCCGCAGGCTAGGTACCTCCGGAAGGACAGAGATTCATTTCTCATGGCCATGGGGGCTGGAATTCTGGACTGGGGTGCAGGCAGGGTCGGATGAGGCCGCTCTTCCACTGGCACACTGAGAAGCTCTCTCGTGACTCTTGTGTGGACACTAGTCCTATTCTGGATGGTTCCACTGTCCGGCCTCATCTAATCCTCCCTTCCTCTCCCATATCTTCACATGAGGGGGTGGGGATTCACATACGAATTTTGAGGAGATGCACACATTTGGTCAGTCCATAACAGAGAATTACAAAATATGGAAGCAGGAAAAAAAAAAATCAAGACGCTGCTGATTTTTGTTTATGGCATCTGGAAGGCTGAAGGAACCAAATACCTCCCTTATTCGTATCAGTAATCATAGGAAGAGCATTATTTGTGGACAGGATTTTGAGCTAAGGCACATGACTGTACTCCCCCGAGCCAGGAAGGGTCACCTGGAAAAAGGACCTGCTTCGGGTCCAGGGTAAAGATGCCTCATTGTGCACGTGGGATCTCAGTGGGATGGCTGTGGCACAGTCAGCGAGAAGAGAAAACCTGTAGAGAATGATTTGGGTAGATGGTAAGCAGAGGGCTTCGGCTGGATTTCCTCCTGAGCAAGACCACGGGTAATGACATCCCTGATGAATGCACTCGGACCTGCTCACCTCTTCCAGGGCACCTGAGGGACACGCCATGAGGAAGCAGCGGTGGCCAGCCTCAGCAAGGCTCTTGTCTCCAGAGTCCCTAACAAGCGAGCAGAAGCCAATGGCCCTGACTGGCAAGTTCAGGGACGCACAAGTCGTCCTACACCGCTGCCATTCAGGAAAAGAGTACAGGCGCCATTGGTGCTGTTCTGTTTAAGGAGATGTGGGTGAATTCCGTTTCTCCAATTTTGATCCCGAATCAGTACCAGCAAGACCACCTCCTCCAGCATGGAGACAAAACCCAGTCTCTGCCTGGGTGGCCCTGAACAATAATTCTGCCTTCATTTTCCATTTATTTGGAAAGCTCATTTTTCCTCGATGACCCCGTAACTTTGAGTTAATACCCTTATCTGGGTAGTTCCCATGATAAATCCGGTTCAAGAACTGTGGCCACAAATCCATTTCCCCCCAGAATGGTTTGAAGCTGCAGGTCCTGATAGGAATTACACGAGAGGGATAAAGTGCAAGAACGCACCTTGCTTCAAAGAGCGATTTGATTATTTAAATAAGAACGAAATGTCATTTAAAGCCCCAGTTGATCTGCTGTGTAATGGAACTAGGTCGGAGGCTAGTGTCCTGAATTTTAACACGGTCACTCCTTGGCAAGAAGGGACTCAGATCCACGAGGTGCAAAATTCCGCACACCCTAAATATTTATAAATAAAATAATTATCTCGTGAATGATAATAGTGATGTAATAGTTGCTATTCCCCAGGCCCTTGCTCAACTACTGTGTGACTCTTATGACAAAACTGGGAAACGGGTTCCGTTATTCCTCCCATTTCGCAGGTGAAGGGAGGATTTGCAACCTGGCTATCTTGCCCGAGATACCGCAGCCCAGAGATGTGGAAACTGAACTCAGGACAACTGGGCATTTAAGAGTGTATCTTCATCTACTTTATATCCTCTTCTGCTCCTACACTGAAGTGGGCAAACCTGGATGGTTTGTAAAGGTGTGAGACCTCAGCGAGAGGATGGCTTCTCTCAGCCATCCAGGGACATTCTCTTAGAAAAATGGTTTTCTGAATTTTAGTCTCAGGACCCTTTAATACATATTTTTAAAATTACTGATGACTGAATGTGGTGTACTTTCCAGGATTCAATCCTGGGACAGAGAAAAGACATTAGTGTAGAAACTGGTGAAATGCAAAATGTCTAGAGTTGATGGTCATGTATCAAGGCTGGCTTCTTAGGTTTGACCAATGCACACGCAGCACAATAACGTAAAATGTTTCCTTTCAGGAAAGCAAGGTGTGAAGTATCCAGCTGACTGTATTATCCTGGCAACTTTTCTGTACGTTTACGACTATTCCAAAGTAAAAAGTTTATTTTTAAAACTATTGATGATTCCAGCAAGCTTTGATTTTGAGAAGCTCTATTGATATGTACCAAATTAGAAATTAAAGTGAAGAAAATTTTAAATATGTATTAATCTAAAATAGAACTACAGATTCATTAAATGTTAATATAAATAACATGTTTTATTTATAAAAACATACTTGGGAGGTATCTGGCTGGCTCAGTAGGTAGAACATGGGACTCTTTTTTTAAAATATGGAACACTTCACAAATCTACATGTCATCCTTGCGTAGAATGTGGGACTCTTGATCTTGGGGTCGTGAGTCTCACATCAGGCATAGACTTTACTTAAAAAAATATTTTCTACATCAAACAAAAACAACTAGTGGTAATAACATCACTGGTTTGTATTTTTCACATCTCTAACATTTGGCTCAAGAGAATAAATCCACATTCTTACATCTGCCCCGTGTTCAATTTTTTTTTGAGCTATAAGAAAGGATATCAATAAACATTTCATACTCTACTACATTAAAATGTATTCATCTATGTAGCACTCTGAATTGGTCTTTTGTCCATGTATATCTTGGCTATAATGTGCATTGTTCATTTCAAACACTGTGCTTCCCTAAGTTACACAGTTCTTCCCACTCTTGTCCAATCTCATTACTCGATATGCCCAAGATCACATTCTGTACTACCCAGGCTCCTCCGAAAAGTTTTCAATATGAGAAGCTCTCAAGTTCACCAGAGGGAACAAGTCAACGAAATGTTCACAGGGTCAACAAAATCCTAGTTTTCCCCTGGAATGGTCTTTTATTTTATTTTTTTCACTGACCTGCAAATATTGTCAGGTTCATTTTCAAGAAGATGTGTGCCAGATACCGAAATCTAAATAACGCTGGTTTGGTAGTTTTCTTTTCAAATACAAACAGTGTTCCTTGGCAAAGCCGTGAGCTGACCTCTCAGCTCTAACAAATGTGCATGAAACAAACCTCATTCCCCATTTGGCAGGCAGCTGATGTGACGAGAGCAAGATATGCCCCGGGTCACAGGTGGGACGAGAGCCCATGCTGTGCCCACCACCAGCCCCGGGTCCTGCTCTCTTGATGATGCGAAGCCAGCACCCATTTACCCATAGTCGCTTTGGCGGCGTCTGTGTCAATGCCCAGCGGGAAAATGAAATAATGTCTTAATGTCATTATGGAAACAATTTTGACCTTCCATGCCTGCTTTAAGTGTCTTAGCAACCCTCCGAGGTCCACACTCGGAGAACTGCTTGCCGCTCAAGGTTTACCTCCCTCAGCTTCCTCGAAGATGCCAGCTGTTTTGTTGAGGCTGTCTCGTAAGGGGGTTGGGGGTTGGACATGTTTGCCTGGAACCCAAGTTCTTGTTATGGATGGACACAGTGTGCAAACACAGCCTGTAGGCGGTGGCAAAGTGGTGTCCACGTCTTTCTTTACAGATAACGTTCTTCTTATAAAAGATGTATCAGGATTCACGAAAGGTCTATGGGGAAAATATGCATAAATCCCTTGAGGAAAGTCTAAATGTTGGTGCATCAGACTGTGAGCAGTTCTTCTAGGGAAGAGGAGGACTTTGTAGGTGAACAAAAACGGATGCTTTCTTCTTATTCTCCTTCGTTTGTTCTTGACCAAAATTTTAATCTGATCAAACGCCTTGGGTGGTTAGAACATTTCAAAAGGGCTTCTCCAGAACCCAAGATGAATACCCAGAAACTGAGACATGCCCATGTGCATTTGTTATATTGAGTCATCGTGCATGTTTGGGAAATTCACTTGTCCATGTGCCTCAGTTTCCTAATCTATCTGTTGAAGATTTTGAACTAAGATACCTGTAGTTCCATAAAATGATTCTCCTTAGGTGTGAACATTGGCAGAACACCAGGAAAATATATTTATACCAAGTGGGAGGAAAAATGTAACAGATGATTTGCATATGGAAAGCCTGTACCCAAATGAAAAGAATCTGTTCTTGTAATTAATTCAGTCTATGATCTATCTATACTGTTTAGATGGCCAAGATGTTTGCATTTACACATAATGAGAATAAAGAACTCGAGCTGCAAAGAAATCAATGAAACGAGAGGCAGGTCAGAGATGGAGAATTTGCATTAAAATTCTGCCTGTAAACTTTTTGCTGGAGGATAGTGGATACCTTCAATGTAAATTTAGAAAAAAATCATTTTTAGAAATAATTTAAATATATTATTTTTAAAAGACTCTCAACGTAATTGTACTAAACCAGCAATTTAGCATTTTCATCCATAATTACTTGTAGCAGTTTTTAAAGTCAGCAACAAACAGGGTATTTCCATTAAAATATAGTCTGTTTATAGCTATCAAGAATTTGAAAATGGAAATTCGGTGAAAAGGTTGCTATTAGAAGAGAATATTGCACTGTAAGCGAAATGGTAGGGAGGTGTGAGTCTAAAACATGCAGGCCCATATTTGAAATAAAAATGTTCCGGTAGCAAACAATGGGCAGTAGTAAGTTCAGACGTTAATATAAAATATAACCATGATCTTTGGAAAATGAACATGCTTATCACGTTCTCAGTGATGTTTCACTGAAGCTGGCCCATACCTGACTCCATTCTGAAGTGTAATTACTACAAAAAGCTCTCCAAATATTGCCATTTAAACAAATTATCTCCACAAGTAATTAAAAGTGCCTCCTTGACGCAGATTATAAATGAGTCATTATGATGCTGTCACACTAGTTCTTACATGGTATCAAATACATGAAATTGCAGCATGAATGCTTGCAAGAGGCTGGCTCGTCTCTCTCTGATTGCCATCATCTAAGATCAGCCTTCTCAGTATTGTTTTTTGTGGTGCTTGCTCCGGAGGAATAAAACATGTCATTCTCTTTACTGGCACCTACTCAAAGTAGGGAGATGCCGATGCCAAACTGAACAAAATGACAAAAATTGTAGTATTTGACCCTGCAGTATGAGGAACTCGCTAGAAAAGAGGAGATTCTTGGGACATCCGTGTGCTAACCAGGCCAAGAACACTAGGGAGCAAGCTTGTTCTGTGGCCTCTGGGAGAGTTATGCTCTGATCGTGGCTGGTGGCCATGTCCAAACAGTCTTGAGTCTGGTGCTCTCTCTCCAAGATGACAACGTCAAATAGAAGATGTTTACATTTCCGTCCCATTTTAAGATTTTCCTTTTCTCTTTTTTAACCTCACAGGCCAACCACTTTTAAGGGCCATCAAAATTTATAATTTAAAAGAAAATGCCTATTTTGTAATAGTATTTGAATGGTATTTAGTAATGTTTAAAATATTTTTAAATTGTCCTGTATTAATAAAAGAATGTCTTCTCTTGATTGCTCCTGGAAAAAAAAATTGTTTATAATGCAGACTTCTCACAGTACAAGAGAACGGACTCACTGTGTTTGGGGATTGTGCAGGAAGCAGACCGGTGTCAAGACCTGAATTCTAGCTACTCTACTAACATCATGTCACCTAGCCTGAAAAGCTTTTGCTTTATCACCCACAAAACACATTTTTAGGCATATTAGGTGTGTGTATGGGGCAGTGCTAACAAATGAACTTTTAATAATTTTGATAAGGTTAAATTAAATTTTAATAAGATTATCACTTCATTTTTTTCATGATGTGTTTTGACGACAAAGTAGGGCATCAATCATATTAACATTTGATGTTGATACACAGATATTACATTCGTACGTACATGCAGTATGTGTATTACTACGTATAGATGTTATTCACAGAATTACGTGTCAAGAAAGTCCAATAGGTAGAGTTTAAGCTCAAACTTCTTGATTAATATTTTCTTTTTAGATTTAGAAATAGGAAATAGGAAATAAATACTCACGTTTGTCAAATAAAACTTTTTGAAAGGCCCTTCCTACGAGCTTTCATGTGAAAAATATTTTAAGGAAATACCTACTAAACTCTGAGGAATTCAAAGCTGGCAGCAGGCCGTACTGTTCTCAAATCACCTCCGTTCTGAAAAGCTGTAGTTTCATGACTTTGGAGGTGAGAAGTCAAGGTTCTCCTAAGACCACTGGCCTTCACAGCCCCTTTGGGTTCCTTCAGTCTCAAGTCTTCAGCCTGTCTCTCAGCTACCATCTGTTCCCCACCTCTTCCTTTTGTTATGGTATGGCAGTAGAGGATTGTGGTAACTCCCCAAGGCCATCGAATACCCAGGTCTTCCTCATACTTACTCTCTGGGTCCTTCTTTTTTGTTGTTGTTAATTTTTATTTATTTATTTTTAAAATTTCTTTTCAGTGTTCCAGAATTCATTGTTTATGCACCACACCCAGTGGCCCATGCAATACGTGCCTTCCATAATACCCAGCACCAGGCTCACCCAACCCCCCACCAACCCCCTCCAAAACCCTCAGTCTCTGGGACCTTCTTACATGCACCTGAAAGCCCCCTGCTTGGTCTGGAGCCTGCCTTGGCCCTAGCGCCACCTCAGAGCCCGGGAAGGCCTCGCACCATCCTTGCCCTGCGGGGCGGGTCCTGTTGAGCCTCCGAGGTGCCGCTCAGGAAACTGTGGGGCTGCGTTTTTGGCTCGATTCCATTGTAACCGATTTAAAATTCTAGAAACCAATACCCCATTCTATTATTGTTAAATGTTAAAAATGTTTGGAAAAACTTGAGTGTGCATATACACTTTTTAAATTGTAAATTACATGCCATCTCGTTACCCCAAAAGTATTTCCAGTGGAAATGTAGATGTGCCGTAAGTGCACTCCCAGAAAAAGAAAATGAGTGTAGAACCGACGTAGCATTTAGTATTTTTCATACTGGTCATAGTTTGAAATGATAACATTACAGAGTGTGTTAAATAAATGTAATTAACATCAATCTACCCGCTTCTTTTTAGTTTTGTAAATGCGGCTGATAGAAGAAAGACATTAGAGCTCAAAGCTGACAGTCAAGAAAGAATTCTTGAGACATTTTTGATGCAAAAAGATGATTTTATTAAAGCATAAGGATGGACGCCAGGGCAGAAAGAGCTGCCCTGGGGTCTGGAGGAGTGGCTTATTATATACTTTAAAGTTGGGAGGGGGTTGGGGTAGCATAAGCTTCCCAAGTACTTTGGAAACAAGGTTTTCCAGATCCTGAGGGAGCTAGCTGTTGTTAGGCAAATGTAATTTATTACTGTTTAGTAAGAACTGGGTCATGAGACCCTTCTGATGTATATTGGTGGGCCAAAGACGTGGGGGTTCATTGCCAACATATATCTTGGGGGGTTGAGATTAAGCATGTTTCCAAAGGAGTTTTTGTATGTTAGAGTAGATTTACAGGATCCTGCGGTTTGGGCTAGGATTACCCTTTGCCCTTGGCAAAGTGTCAGCATGGAGGCCATTGAGCCCCTAGAGGAAGGTCACTCTGCCTGTTTCAAGGACTTGTCAGTGGGTTGTAGGGAGTAAGGAAATGTAAACATTTTTCTTCTGAATTTGTCTTACACCTGATGGCTTTTAGGAAGTTGTAAGCACATGGATGGCTCACAGTATAGTGCTATGACATGGATGGCTCACAGTACAGTGCTGTGACGTGGGTGGCTCATAGGATAATGCTGTGACGTGGGTGGCTCCCAGTACAGTGCTGTGACGTGGGTGGCTCACGGTACAGTGCTGTGACATGGGTGGCTCCCAGGATAGTGCTGTGACATGTTGGTTTAGACGGTTGTAGCTGTCTGCGCACTGCTCTGTGGGAAGCCTGACAACTCATCTGTGGAGCTGTTGTCAACAACCTCGCAACAGAACCTCCTTTTCCAGTCCAGCTCCATTCTGCAGGTTGAATGCAAGCTTGACCCCAGGAGATACTTGGCCTGTGTGTTTCTGTTTACTTCCACTACCACGTGTAGCTTATCATAAAGCATTGACGTGTAAGGTGTGCAAGTGCTCACATGTCTTCTGGTGTCACCTACAAGTCTACATTCAAGTTTCGTGGCATGTTCACACGCTTGGGCACTACAGAAGAGTGAGGTGTGCCGCATCTCTTAAAGAAGTATGACCTGGGGGCGCCTGGGTGGCTCAGTGGGTTAAGCCTCTGCCTTCGGCTCAGGTCATGATCTCAGGGGCCTGGGATCGAGCCCCGCATCGGGCTCTCTGCTCAGCGGGGAGCCTGCTTCCTCCTCTCTCTGTCTGCCTCTCTGCCTACCTGTGATCTCTGTCTGTCAAATAAATAAATAAAATCTTAAAAAAAAAAAAAAAGAAGTATGACCTGGAAGCTATTTTCTGGTGGAACGCATTGATGCTCTATCTCAGAAGTGCTTGTTATTACTTATTAAGTCATGAAAAAAGTGTGATCATAGCAACTAGGATAATGTAAAAAACTAAATATATATCAGAAAGGAAGTAACCCTCAACTACTCTACTCTTAGTTAAGGAATCCCGGCCTATCCTAAGTTTTTCTATTAAGCATATTTCTAAATAGAGAAGAATATTAAAGCTTGATGGAAGGGAGCGGGCGGAAGAAGGTAATTGGTTTTTAGTGCAAGTTCGCCGTGGGTTTCCCAGCATCTAGGTCCCCAGGTTCTGGATAGGGGAGCATGCATCGGATAGGCTCGTAGGTGTTCGCAAGACAGCATGCCACCCTCTGCTGTGTTCTGCACCTATCTGCTTTCCTCGTGATTTGTATCTTTGCTTAATAAAAAAATGTATAGGACTCAAGCTGCTGACGCAGTTGGCATCGTTTCAGATTCATTTTTACTGACAGCAAGCTGCTTTCTACCATCAAAATACACAGCCTGACACACTCTGGCCTCCTTCTGTAGCTTACACTGGATTTCTTTCTTTCTCCCCCCCCCCCTTTTTTAAGAAATGCTGCATTGAAATCTGCCGTGAATGACAAATAGAATAACATGTATATTCAAAGTCGCCTGATCATCATTTGAGCAGCATTAAGATACTTGAACAGGTGGCCACCTCCAGGTTTCTGCATTTCACCTTCCAGTCAGCTGCACTTGCCGAAGACAGTAGCGTCTCCGGGTAGAAGCCGTAGACTTGGTGTTTAGACGAAGGTGCACTTGTTACCCCCTTATTTACACTAAGCTCCCATCATTCCTGCTTACGAAGAAATGCCGTGCAATGGGCCACTCGACCTTATGATTCTAGCAGACAATACTGCCTGGAATTCCAGAATTCCTTGGTTAAGAAACATTAAAAACCCAGGAAGAAACTTGAGATTTTGCTTGAATATCTATTTGCCCTTTGAATCTGTTTAATCTTGCATGTTTCTTAGGTATGTTTGAAGCAATTGTCTTTTTTAAAAAATATGTGTTTTTTTTTTAAAGATTTTATTTATTTATTTATTTGACAGACAGAGATCACAAGTAGGCAGAGAGAGGCAGGCAGAGCGAGAGAGGGAAGCAGGCTCCCCGCTGAGCAGAGAGCCCGATGCGGGGCTTGATCCCAGGACCCTGAGATCATGACCTGAATCGAAGGCAGAGGAAGCAATTGTCTTTTAGCATGAAGTGTAGGGAGGTGTTTATAAGTGTGGTCTGTGCATATGCGACATCATGCGCGTGTGTGTGCGTATGTGTGTGCATGTGTGTGTGTGCATGTACACTTGTCAGTGTGCATGTTGTCTAGGGACAGACAGAAGGAGTGAGTTTAGTCATGTCAAGTAAGCTGCTTTTCATGCCTAAACTGAGACCCTTAGAAGTTGACTGATATGTTTGCTGTTCTGTAAAGAATTTACGAAAATGTTTAAACATGAGAACAGGAGAGAATATCTAAGGAAAGGAACGTGTCATGCTTTAGTTCCCACAACTATCCCTCAATGGTGCTATCAGTCCATTAAAGTTGTATTGTGTACCGACAGTTTTAATCCAGACCAGAACAGGTGTTATCAAATGACCGTTGTCACTTTGGGAGTAGTTATCTATGGCGATTCTCTTTATCCTGATTATATTGAAATAGAAAATGTGACTTCACATCCTTTATCCTATAAATACCCTAAGGGCTAGGTTATGATGCAAAAAAAAAAAACCTGTTACATGAGCATCGCCCTTATTCCTCTGCCCCGGGCTGAATCACAGGTCAAGATAGCAATGACATGAAGTCACTCCGTGGCAGAGCGTATGGTCAGTTAAAAAAAAAACAGGCACTTTTTTTAAATCATTTTTTTGGTTCCTCATTCATTAATTTAATCTTTTTCTAAAAATAGCCACACATCATCTGTCTCCATCTTACATTTTTGTTACTACGGCATTGCTTTTTTCTACAAGTCAGACCTTATGTGTATGTAAGGTAGCCTCACATTATCTCCACTGTGTGGTTCAGGGTTTTTGAGATTTTATGTGGTTTGTGATGGTATAGATCCGTTTACTTAGGAACTTTGAGTCACAGGTTGGTCACATTGTACATTGTGAGATGCTATCACCGCTTTCTTAACACTCCTGAAGCCTTAAATTTCATTCACTGAAAATAAAACTGAATTTTAATCAGTGTACATCACTGACCATTTACCAAACTTAGACTCCATTAAGTACCGGAGTGATGTAGAGCTTACGAAATGCAGGCTGAAATTCTAGGGTAGATCCTATCATCTGGGGAAGCTGTAAGGACATAAAAAGAAACAGAACCATCAAGGGTTATATAAAGGCAGGATTTTAATTATTATAGTTAAGGTTAATAATGTTATAATTAATTATGTTAGCACATTAAATAGAAGCTTCCTTGGATTGTCAGTCTTGATTCAATAAGTGCATGTTACGCATAGATACTCGCAATAAGGTGAATGAAAAAGGTATGATCACCTAGCAAATTTTATGTCTTAATGAGTAGTAATGTGAGGCTCTGTGTCTGTAATTTCAGTGAATCATCTGGATATAAATGGAAAATATGGCACAGGGAAAAAGTGAGGATATGCCCATTGGAATCAGCACATTCAAGTTGGTGATGGAGAGTGATGGGGAATGGCAGAAAAGCATGGTGGTGGGGGTTGGGGAAGAGGGGCGTTGGCTGAGTTGCAAGTTCAGGTAAAGGGGAGGCAGGAAAAGAGGAATAAAAGCTCAAAACCCAAGGGAGGTCTACACTCTTCAAACGATCAAGTACTTATCTTCCTCCTTTGCTCTTCCTCATGATCACATCCCTCTCCAGGGGGTTTTAAATTTATTTATTAGGCTAAAATCAGACAACATATTGGAGGTAGAGATGGAGAGTGGCGTTGACACGGAGAACGTGTACACTAAGCTTCACTCTGTAGAGTGGGTGTCTGTACAGGAAACATTCTTTTAAATAGTGGCAATGCTGTGAAATACCATCTTATAAAATGCAGAGTCTGATGGCATCTTCGTAACATGCTGACCTTCAACTCTTAGAGGTATCTAGAATTTTTTAAAGCTTGTATTTTTTATTTATTTAAGATAGAAAGAGAGAGAAAAAGAGAGCCCAAGCAGGGGGAGCAGCTGCGGGAGAGGGAGAAGCAGACTCTCCACTGAGTTGGGATCCTGATGTGGGACTGGAGCCCAGGACCCTGGGATCACAACCTGAGCCAAAGGCAGAGGCTTCACGGACCGAGCCACCCGGGCGCCCCAGAGGTGTCTAGCGTTTATGTTGTGTTTTTCTTAAACTAGTTTTTACTCTCATGTTTCATTATATGAGAAGACCCACAGGCCATTTTGAAATGCCTTCTGATAGCGACTCCAGTCCTCAGAATGCTCGTCCTTAAAGGTGTTTCTGACTGGGAAAGTAAGACTGAGGTGCGACACCTTGAGCAGAGACTGCGCACCCAGAGAAGACCACGGTGATTTCTTTTGAATGGTCGTCTTGTTCTGGAGTTTTATTCCTTGTATGCACAAACGCAAAATGCAGGCGCGTCCCTGCTTGTCTTTTAACATCACTATCACACTGTAAGTAAAGACTTTCACTGTTTTTATGTAAAATTACATGAAGGACCTTCCCTTATTTCATTATAAATTTGCAAAATCATCTTAACTACTTAAAGTTCTATTATATGTGAACTGTAATTCAAATAATCCACTATTTTTATGTTTTATGTAATTCGCCTTTACTAAATTCTATCCTATGCTTTGTAGGACAAAATATGTAATATAATGGGATCTGATTTCATCAGTATAGATCCTTAAAATAGCAGAGGTTTCAGGTTTCTTGGTTTTGTGACTAAAGTATTTTTCACAGAGAATATACAAATACATACTCTTACTGGCAGTGAATAAAAGCAGGCTGAATATTATCATTAGGAAAAGCTTTTCGGGATGTTTGGGTGGCTCAGTCAATTAAGCATCTGCCCTTGGCTCAAGTCATGATCCCAGGTGCTGGGATTGTGTCCCATATTAGGCTTCTTGCTCAGAAGGGGGCCTGCTTCTCCTCCTGCCTCTGCCCCTCTCTGTGCCAGCTCACTCTCTCTCTGACATATAAATAAATAAAACCTTAAAAGAAAAAGAAAAGGCTTTCCAAAGTTATACCAAAATGTTTATCATTTTTGTTTTAATTTGCATTTTCAGGAAGTTTTATATATAATTTTTTTTCTTATTGCACACTGAAGTTGAAAATACAGTATTACCATGTCAGTTAGTCACGTCGTGGATTATCAGGAGTTATATTTTCTAAAATTTTCATTTATTTATTTGACAGAGAGAGCACACAAGCAGAGGGGGCAGCAGGCAGAGGGAGAGGGAGAAGCAGGCTTCCCCCTGAGCAAGGATCCAGATGCAGGACTCGATCCCAGCACCTTGGGATCATGACCTGCTCCGAAGGCAGTCGCTTGACTGACTGAGCCCCTCCGTCTCCCTACTGAGGAGTTCTAACAGTTAACTAACACGTAATAATTGCAAAAGTAGTGTTTGCTTTTATCCTGCACGCCTACAGTATGATCCATCTGTGATCGTTGTTTGAAATGTTAAATAAAGGACATTCTATTGAATGCAGAAATCAATATTTTTATACTCTTTTGTCCTTCATTTAAAAGTGGAAAGATGATTCCTTTCATCTTGGTAGAGAATTTCTTTTAGTGAAAACACAACACACAAGACTATATCTCCCGATCTTCCTCTTTCTGTTTTCTATAAAACATAAAAGAGAGGTTATGTCATTTTAATTCCTTTTATATTTACTTATCAACACCATCCATAAGAAATAAACTAGACAAGGATTACCCTAAAAACTCACAGGAAAAAAAAATCCAAGGAAATACAGCTGTGTCATAAAACCTACTCTTTTATTGGACATCATCTATTATCTTTATAAGGCCAAGGACTTTTTATTTGTTTATGGCGTACATCACTAATCCCCTTGTTTGAGGAAGTATTCAGATCAAGAAGTTTCATAGAAGCCCATGGCAAATCCATTATGTGACTATTTATGGCCAGATTCTACACTATCTACTCTTCGTTCAGCTATGAGCACGTTTGTTAATGCTGTCGTTGTGAATAACGTGCAGAGGACAGTTCTTCTGGGAGATCTGAGAGTAAACCTTTTAGGAACTATAGTCTGGGAAAAACCACGGCAATAAGAGAGTTTTCCAAGCAAGGCAGATAGAAAGCTTGTTGAGGGTGGCAACAGTTCTCCAAGATATAAAACATTCTAACCTCCAAAGTCCTGTGAACAAGGCGATTTAGAGACACAAGCAACGGGACATCACTTGTTGACTTCACACTTGATGTACCTCCAAGAAACCCTAAACCAGAGTTCAGGTAAGTTCAGAATGGGAAGACATCTCAACGCCTATTGCATATTAGAGAGAGAGCTGATCAGAAGGGAAGACCGATCCCATAAACACAGACCTGTTACAGACCTTGTTAAATGAACAGGCAAATGTGCGAAGAACAGTTACTGGCTTGGATGGTTCTGTTAATGCCATTCAGACTACACTAAGAATGGGTCAACCATGGATTTGCCACTCTTGGACATCAGAACCACTCTGAGTGTATTAGAATGCTCGACATCCTGACATTATGCCCACAGTTTAGAAAACTGAAAAATATGGAAAAATATGCATGCCATTCCCTCATACACCCATTAGGTGATGTTCCATGAGGGGTGTCTCATGGTAGCTCCCAGTAGAATTGCAGCACTAGTGAAGAACCAGTATGGTACTGGTTATCTCAAGGCTCCAGGTAGTTTTTTAAAATAGTTTCTTCTCTATTCCTACTTTGGGACCTAATTTACCTTTGAGAAAATTCAGTAGTCAGTATTACAGTGACCTATACTAGATTGTGGACGAGGAACTATTTAATCTGTCCAATAGAATAATGAAGGGCACACTAGAATAAATTCAGTTTTATACTTCCAATCTGCAATTGTGACATATGGAGGGGACAATGGCAAAACGTTCAGTTGTCTCTGATAGTGGTGTGTCATTCTGGGCGCCCCCAGTGTGGCTGAAGGACCCTTACGTAAAAGCAAAATGAACATAATGGTAATAGCCACGCTCACTGGACACTTGGACTTTGCCGAGCTCCCTACGTGTATCTCGTCAGTTCCTCCCGACCACAAGCATGGGAAGGAGGTGCTGACCTTGTGTGCTCTGATACAGGAGCAAGCGGAAACATGCAGAGATTCATACACGAGGCCAAGGGGTGAGGATTTGGACCCAGATGGCCAGGCGCAGACCTGCCTCTTCCCTAAAAAGCCAGTTTTCATGAATCCCCCTTCCAAGTAGGGTCAGTGCATCAAATACAGGAAACCTAGTTAAATTCCAATTTCAGGTGAACAGCAAATGGGAAATACTTACTCTAAAAATGTATTCATTGCTTATCGGATAATTAAGATTTAATTGAGTATCCCCTATTCCTATTTGCTATTTAACTCTCAAAACAAAGCCATCAGACAACTATTATAACTCCCCTGTTAAAGAAGCTGAAGATAAAAATACTAACTGTCCAGTAATGCACAGCATACCCAGTGTGAAATCCACTCTTTTCTCCAATTATCCCCAAACACCCATCAGTGGGAAAGTGCTGTTTCATGCCTTGCTGATATAAAATGAAGTCAAAAGAAACACATGTGCATATGTTAACAAGGATTTGTAGACCAATACACAAGTATTTCATTGCATTTTTCCAGAAGGTTCTTTTGTGTGCGTGTGTGCAAGACTGTCTTTATGTTTTCAAGATGATGTTTACTACAAGGTGTTATTCAAATCTCTGTTCTAAAAGAGAGAGGGAGGAGAAAATGGTAATTTTTTTCTGTCACTATGTTCTTTTTGTTTGTTTATATGGTTTATACCTCCATTAGCAAAATAAAATTTTGGTAACACTGTGATTACCAATTTTTTTTAAATGATGAGTAATATTTAGAATCTAGCTTCACTAGGCTTGTGTTGTTTCTTACTTTGCAAAGAAAAATATCATTAGAAACTAATTTCTTTTCTCACAAAATATCTCCCTTTTATTTGGTCTCTATGACTATATATGACTTCAGTTGATTAAGAAACTTTTATGTATCAACCTCTTATCTATCATCTGTCTATCATCTATCCATGCATCTATGTGTGAAACTAATTCATCCATAAGAGTGGTGAGCAGAAGTATGCAATAATGAGTTGGAATTAGGGTCCATCTTGAGAGTCAGCTAAACTCTCATCAACTGAGAATTTTTTGGGAGATTTGCAGATTAAACATTTCATTTTTCTCAGGTACGTTTTACATGAATCTACAATAATTCTGAAGTGTTGTAAAGAGTGTAATTATTTCTGACCTAGTTTAGTTAAAAGACAATGGATTATCCTGCCTCCACAAAGTTATGCTGTAAGTAAGTAAGGGATGTTACTAATTTGAAACTGATTTTTAAGATATATATGATTTCTGCATATCCTTTTAAAAATATTATAATTCTGTTTTATTTGGATCTGTGCTTCTGTATTCATGGAAGCCTGGTTTTAGTTTTAGTTTAGTTTAGTTTGTTTTTATTTTTTTCCTGACATATCACAAGACATACTCTCCTGTCTGCAGGGGACGCGGTGAGCTGAGGAGCGTGTGGTTGTGCACATAACCACAGAAGGGTGTGGGCTCAGACTAGCACTACCGGTACCCGGGACTTCCATGTCAGGCTAAATAAAGCTGGGTGCTAATTAGTTATTATTAATTAGCATCAATGTTCATGTTTTTATAAGAATACTATTTTTGAGTTTCAGCTGAGACACTGAATGAAAATTTACTCCCTTGTATTTCTTCCTATTTATAAAATTGAACTGAATATTTTTTTAAGATTATTTATTTATTTATTTGGCAGAGAGACAGAGAGATTGATGAAGAGACAGAAGACAAGCAGGGGGAGTGGGACAGGGAGGAGCAGGTGCCCCACTGAGCAGGGAGCCTGATGCAGGACTCGATCCCAGCACCCTAGGATCATGACCCAAGCCGAAGCACACACTTCACCAACTGAGCTACCCAGGCACCCCAATATTTTTCTTTTATGTTAGCATTGGATTCCTTATTTGTCTAAAAACCACAGAATCTAAGCAACTTGGGAGGATGCCATTTTTTTTTTTTTTCCATTTCTGCAGCAATGTCCACAAGTAAGGCATTATGTACCATTACACATTAAGACCTTCACGGTGTTTTCTCTTGATCAAGGAAACAGAGACTTGCTAGAAGCTTAGATGACACTCCCCCTGCTGAATCTTGTACCTCCCCTCTCTGTACCTTTCTCAATCATGTGTGCACACTCGACTCTTACACATAGAGTGCTACGGGGTCTACGCATTGGAAAGCTGTCCCTGCTTACCGCCAATCACACCAACTTTCCCGGTGATTCATCTCTCACCTCTGGACACAAATAAAAACATGCCTGGTCCTGGGCAGATGGCCAATTAATCTTTCAGAAAATGATTAACAAAGGAATTAATAGATTAATATCTCACCATTGAAGTTTGGTGGTTCTCTTGGCCCAGAAATTGGAGTTGTCTTTCAATGATCTTGAAAACTACAGAAGGTATCCATCTCACAAGTCTGACTTTGAGAAGGTCTATGCCTCTTGGCTTTCATGGTTTTTTTTTTTTTTCTTATTTGTTAATTTTTTTTAACAGATTTTATTTATTTATTTGAGAGAGGGAGCAGGCATGAGCAGGGCAAGGGGTAGAGGGAGAGGGAGAAGCAGACTCCCCACTGAGCAAGGAGCCTGATGTGGGGCTTAATCCCAGGACCCTGGGATCATGACCTGAGCTGAAGGCAGATACTGAAAACATTGAGCCACCCAGGGACCCCTGAATCTGAGTATCTTAAAACAGAATCTTAAGACACCATTCTGATTTCTGAAGCTTTAAGTATATTAATAATATATCTAATAATAATTCCTGTGATTTCCGGCCACAATACCATTAATATGCTTTTGTTGTAATTTACTTAATTAAAATGGAGACACTATGCTATTTTACTTAGCTTAAAATGTAATTTAATTTGTGTTATGATAATGGTAACATTTTGGTTTGTTTTGACTCTCCCGATTTTAACTTTTTTCTTGGGAAAATTTACTGAATTATAGTGGATTTTCCTCCAGTGAACTATTGAAGTCTTTTACAAAATTTCAAAGATTGTATTGGGAAATATTAAGGACGATCTTACTTTTATTCTTTTTCTTCCTCTTTTTTTGACATTTCCCAAGAACAGTGAGTATTTATTACTAATGAACTACTTATTACTAATAAACTATTTCTCCATGTTCGTGAAGTGGGTCTAAATGAGTACTGTAAGAGCACATGCCACTGTATGGTTCTTAAAGAAAGCACGCTGTGTCCTGAGGTCATATATATGGCAAAGAAAAAAAATAAATTAATAAGTAAAAATTTGCAAAATAGTCTTTCTATCCCAAATGAAAAGGTGTAATGCAACAGATGTTGATAGCAAGGATAATTCAGAGTCAGCTCTAGGTAGAATTAGCAAATAATAAGAAGAGTTGCCTTTGATTCTGTAACTTTCTTGACCTTCCACTCTGTTCCTGTTTTGATTTCTGGGGCACTTTCTTTCTTTTCTTAGGTCCCTCCCCATAATGGCTTAAAATTCAGTCTGAGCCGAGAGGAAATGCCTGGTGACAGTTTAAAGTGCTCCCGCTCTCCAGGAGCATCTCCTTGTCACAGAGATCAGATCTTGAGCAGAAGGAATGAGGGCCTCTGAGTGGGATTTCAGGCCTTAGTGGGTCCGTGGGCAGGACGTGTGGGAGGCAGACAGGAGCCAGGTGGAGGGCTGTCACAACCACCCAGGAGGTCCCATGCAGACTCTGAGTGATGCTGGCCTCAAACACAGTCTTTCGGTTTCCAAATGACAGATAAAAGCAAAAATCCGATGTTCTTGATGTATGACAGAGCCGTGGGAACCTAATTGGGCAGGTGCACCGTCTTCGCGCTCTCCAGCTGGAGAGGAGGTGGAGTCGATCAGGCAAAATCAGGTCCAGAAGGAAGCGGAATGTCACAGTGTGCAGCTTGAGAGGTTGTGGTTCCCGCTGCACTGGCCGCAGCCGGGTGTCAGAGGAGAAGAGGCTCAGGTGAGCCTGGAGAGATGCCACAGGGTGAGGAGCGGGAAGGGCTCTAGAAGCTTCCTGGCAAGTGCCTCGCCAGCAACCCTGCGGTGCCCAGAGAGGGAAGGGCTGATTCCAGAGGCAGAAGAGCTAAGGCAGATAGGGCTGAGGGAGGTCATGGTCGGAGACCAAGCTGCCCAGGGCATGACCCGGGGCGGAAAACTGAACTTCTGCCTTGATAATGAAACCGAGCTCCGATACAAGGAATTTAAAACTGGTGACTAGAATGGACAAAACAGAACTGGGGGAAATGCCGAAGAGAAACGGGAGGAAAACACATGCCCTGTGGGGCCCCAGGGTGACTTGGTGGGTCAAGCCTTGGCCTTTGGCTCAGGTCATGCTCTCAGGGTGTGGGACTGAGCCCGGTGTCCTCAGGCTTCTTGCTGAGCGGGGAGCCTGCCTCTCCCTCTGCCGCTCCCCCTGCTTCCACGCTCGCTCGCTCCCTCTCAAATAAATCATCAACAGACAAACAAGCCCATGGCATGCGCAGGAAACTGCCCCTTTAATACTCCTCTGTTCTTGTCCTCTCTCAGTCTTCCCGCCTGCATCCTCCCCACTCCCAGTCTGAGACTCAGAACACACTCCATGTGACCCAAGGTCTTGATCAGATCATGTTACTCACCTGGCAGCATTTTCCGTGGCTCCTTGTCAACAATAAGAGCATACTAAATGCATGCTGGAACTCAAGTGCATCAGCATGTGGCCAGAGGCCTTTCTGCAGGCTAGCTCCTGTCACTCCCTCAAGCCCTGCCCTCTTCCTTTCAGACCATTTGTGGCTCCTCAAAGAGCCGCCACTTCTGTTCTCCAGCGTGGCTCATACTGTTTCCCTTTCTTGGAATGACTTTCCTCTGTCCTCTACCTGTAATATAGTTCTGTGGTATAGGCCCTAGTAACAGAATGATTTTGATGCATTATCCAGGGGAGGGATGGATCGGCATTCTCTAATTCTAGTCCTTGATTGGACATCACCTGCCTGCAATTTGGATACTGTCAATTTCTATGAAAAAGGTCTTTATAGTATTTTAAAAAAATTTTATGTATTTGTTAGAGAGAGAGAGAGAGAGAGCAGAGAGCAGCAGGCAGCAAGAGAAGCAGGCTCCCCGCAGAGCAGACAGCCAGATGTGGGGCGCCATCCCAGGACCCTGGGATCATGACCTGAGCTACAGACAGACACTCAACCAACTGAGCCCCCCCCCAGGGGTCCCTACAGTATTTTAATTAGAATGTAAATATAAGGGTTTAAGCATCTCCTGGTTAGTTGATAAACTTAATCTTAATTGATAAGCTTAAAAGACACAGAAAAGCATTTGGTTTTGAAGTAGGCAGTCTACACGGCCAGGCAAAGAACAGAGCGTGATAAAGACGTGCATTATTTAGAATATATTTATGGGGAAAACTGAAGTAACACAGTATTTGAGAAAGCTACTTTACATAGATTGCAAGAAAAGGAACAAAACTGCCAGATGAATGAGATATACAGAGGGTTTTTTAAAGAAATAGATAAAACACACTTCTCTTATTCAGAAAGGTCATAGATAAGCAAGGTGTGTATGAACTCTGATAAAAATACCTTATTAAACTTGAAAGGGCAAACTTAGAATCATGATCAAAAGCAGCACAGCCTACAGAATGTGGTTCAAAGTATAGTTAATATGAAGAAGGTACCTGGAGAAAATATACTTAATCAGTTATTTTATTTTAAAATTAGGGAATCTGTTTAAGAAATGTTTGTTTTATACATTGAACGAATTCATAAAATGAAACAGTGGAATGAGAAACTAATGCTTATTCTCCAAATAGCAAGAATCTTGCTGAAAAACGTGATGCATCATGAATTAACATTCTATAAGGAAAAAGGATCATTTTCACGAAAGTCTCTGGCACGTTAGAATTACTCTGAGGGTATGACCAACCAGTTAGCAATCTCTTCCTATCTGAATACCGTATAATTTGCAGAATTTTTTTTTTTTTTTGGCAATTGACTTAAGAGAGGACATTGAATTATGTTACTTTTAAAAAATGGACTTCAGGGGTGCCTGGGTGGCTCAGTGGGTTGATCCTCTGCCTTCAGCTCAGGTCATGATCTCAGGGTCCTGGGATCGAGCCCCACATCGGGCTCCCTGCTCTGTGGGGAGCCTGCTACCCCTCCCCGCCTACTTATGATCTCTCTCTCTCTCTCTGTCAAGTAAATAAATAAATAAAATCTTTTAAAAAATCGGCTTCACACTCAGAATTATTATTTTTGTGTGCATTATGGATATGGAGATACTTTTAGGTTTCTTGTGAACTTTCTGTGTGCTCACATAGCTACTCATCCAATAAATAGTCTAGAAATGAGAACAGCAGTCTTCAGTGTTTAGGTAAATGAAGTACAATTTGAAAATTACTTTGACTACATGTTCCTTTCACCACTATAAACTGTTTATAAACTAAGTGATAATACTCACACCTTGGAGTACTTGAGACGTTCTGCAGACTTTAAACAATCACTAGTTGCCACTAGAATAATTACTTTCTCTTGAGAGAATTAGCGAAGTGTATTGATCCAAGAGGAAAGCATTAGTCAAGGAGAACCTAATTACTACTTACTGGAGGTCATAATGGTTTTATGCAGAGCTTGGTCATCCATTAGTTCAGATCTCCAAGCTCAATTAGAATGTCCATGACATGCCCTCACCTTACCATTGCTCTCGAAATATAGTGATATTTCCTTTGAAATGATTTGAGGCAAAGTATCCAATTTATTTTGTGTACAAAGAGATTATGGATTTGGATACATCTTTAAGTAGGAGGGTCATTGTTCTTAGATTTAGTACTTTTTTGCAACAGTGTTTCAGAGTTGAACAAACTCTGAAATTATAAACATGGTTTCAAAAATGATCTCCCATCTTTGGGTTACTTTTCTTTGCTTCTCTCCATCATTTCAACCCTCTACCTACTCCGGAAAGTCCGCTGGAGATGTCGTTTGAATATATGCCAGACAGGAATGAGTAATCCTTTTTTTAAAAATTTTAGACATTAAAATCTTCAAAGATTCTTATATTTTAATATTTAACTTGGAGGTATATGACAACAATAAATAGTGCGTGTCTGTAAAAAAGTTAAAAAGCACAAAATGTTTTTGTGATCATTGTTAATAATTGAAGTTACATTGTATATATACTTTACATTTCATGTATCTGTAGTGTACAGTAAGTTTTTATATCAGTGTCTAATTAAAAATGCATATCTTGATAGTGAGAGTGGTGCCTACTATTCTGCAATGTCTTCTTGAGTATCAAGTGTTGATGTAAGGAGGGTCAGAGCATAAAGCAAGTAGGATCTATGGTTGGAACTGAAGTCTTAAAACTAAGCTTGCCGAGATACGTATTTTATTAGTAATATTTGATGTAAAATGCATTCATTAAGCAAACAAGGATGCTGCCTCTGACCATGGCACAGTAAGAATTGTGATTTCTATCCTGGTTGGAGGTACCATGCTATAGGGATTGATATTCATACTTTTTAAGATACTGAAACTTTTAAATCCATTAATATCTATATCTTTTTTTTTTTTTTTACCTTTTTGGCTTGGCATTGAGGTTTATTCTTCACATCAAGTGTTCATAATGCTTAAGCTGATTTCTAAGGCTTTGTTTTAAATCCTTATTGCTACCTTTTAACTCTGTTGCTATTGCATGAGACTTTTTCCATTAGATTTTCCAAATGGTTATAGCTAATATGTGTTAAAATAGGATTTATTTTCTAACTAAGATATTTATTGAACTCATTTCTAATTAGTAATTGTTGCTCATTGATTCTTTTGTCTTCTGAAATTAATGAATATTTTGGATTTTGCTTCAAGTATTTATTCTTTTATTTCAATCTCTCATCTAATTGCATTAGACAGAATTTTTAGACAAAAAGGTTAAGTAACATTAATGAAAATAGGTACGTTATTCACAGGTATTTCATAGGACTATTTCCTGTTTCATGAGGTTTAACACTGGATTTGTTTTCTTAAATTCACATGTTATTTCCTTATACATCCAAATTTGTTTATTGTAATCAAGAATGGATATTAAATTTTACTAATTTTTGTATCACTAATTTTGTATGATTTTAGTATTTCTCAATTTTGTATCTCCTCCTTACACCAACACTCGAGACTCAGAAGATATTGCAGAATGTTAGGCATGGCTCTTACTATCAAAATGTGTATTTTTAATTACATAGTGACATAAAAACTTACTTTATACTATAGATATATGAAATATAAAGTATATATACAATTTAACTTCAATCTCTGATATTTATGTAGTAAGTAATTTTTTCTCTGCCATGTTAACATATTGGATTAAAATATTTCCAAATGTGGAAAATAATAAAAATTAAAATGTTTCCAAATATGAAACTATATTTTCAATTTTGGAATAAATACAAGTCATGATTTAGTGTTATTTCAAGATTCATCAGGTGTCTACATGCTAATTTTTAAGTTATTTGCAAATTTCATTTAAATCATTAGAAAGATTTGTTCACAAAAATTTTTGGATAATGTATTTTTCAGGTTGTGACACCAAAATGATAAACAAAAAGATACAAATTCACTTCAGGTCATTTTAGACTCTTAGTGGGAGCATATCTACAGTCATGATATGTTTGTTTTAATTTATTTTATTTTATGTAGTTGTGAGAGAGAGAGAGGCAGCATGGGGAGACAGCAGGGGCAGAGGGAGATGGTGAAGCTGACTCCCACTGGGCAGGGAGCCTGACACAGGAATATATCCCCAGACCATGGGATCGTGTCCTGAGCCAAAAGCAGATGCTTAACCAACTGATCTACCTAGGCACCTAAAATTGATTTTCTAAAGGAGAAATATCAGGATGAAAATGATCTATTTTTAAGTTTAATGGATTCTCTATCAGAGTTTTAAATGTCTATATATGGTCTTCATCTAACCCATTATCAATATAGCATTACATACTATGATGAAATCAAAATGAATATTTTAAAAGATTTTATTATTAGAGAGAGAGAGAGAGAGTGCAAGCACAGGCAGGGAGGAGGGGCAAAGGGAGAGGGAGAAGCAGGCTCCCGCTGAGCAAGAAGCCCAGTGTGGGGCTTAATCCCAGGACTCTGGGCTCATGACCCAAGTCAGTGGTAGTCTTCAAAAGAGTCTGTATGGCAATGCCCCATACATCTGGGAGAGGATGTATTACTTCAAATTTTATTTTGAATTTTCCTGGGGATCTTTATTTGTAGGGGGATATGAATATATATAAATAGCTGAATTTTATGGTGTTTAAAATGTACATAAAGGTTATGGGTTTATGAAAGTCAATGTTGCATTAGGAAACCTTCTAAGCACTGACGTACTGTGTTTCGAATTATCAACCAAATTATATGAGCCATTAACTGTTTGCTAATGCTTACATAGCTATCCATAATTTACAGAACCTGAGTCAGCCCTTCAAATGCTGACAGATATATTTTTTAAAACCATTTATTTTTATCTTATTATTTCTAATAAATATTGTTTTATGTTACCTCTAATATGGCAGCATATGTGTGTGTATATATATATCATAGCATATATATATATATATATAATAAAGAAATGAATATAGTTCTGGAATTCTCCCACAACTTTTAGAATGGGCTGCATTTTTTTTAAGTTGGTAATGGTGGTTAAGTTAGAGACCAGTTTTTCCTTCGACATTTAGGGGCTTTACATACTGTGATCCTGGGTAAGTCTGAAAGAGCAGTCATCTTCTGTAGCACACTAGAATGAACTCATTGACATTGGGTTTGTAGTTTTTTCATTTTGTTCTCAACACATAGGTAAGTGTCCTTTATGATAACCAGTATTTTTCATGTGTCATAAATTATAATTAAAAATCTGTGCATATTACATCCTACACCTGGTTTTGGATTCCGCCAAGAAGCTCGTGAATGAAAATTATGCCCAGTCCTTATATATGTTCTCTGTTCATTGTCCTCTATATGCCGCTTTATTATTCTTGTGTGGTTGATATCACCTTTAGTTAATGGATGAGACTCAGAAAAAAGGTAATTAACTTATCCAGTTTCATGGAGCAATCTTGGCCAAAAAAGTCCTAAATGTCTAAATGCCCAAAAAAGTCCTGAGCATGTCCTCTACTCCGAGGATATTACCTGGTATGGTTTTAAGAGACTGGCTGCCTCATCTGGGGGATGACCAGCCTTGGCAACAATGGCTGCTGTGTGCTAAAGGCAAGGAAAGGATGTGCCATCTTCGCTGTTAGCTACGTAAGTCCTGGAAGGAACCAGTCTTCCAGGGTGAAGGGCTGGGCGATCATTAAAAGCATAAAGCTTTAAAAAAATGGAACCACTTAGGTTCAGGAGACTGTTTTATCAGTTTATGAAGTAGATCTAGGAGAGGGAACGCTCACCTGCAAATTCCTGGACCAATAATTATTTTCCTGGATCCTTAGAGACTTGTACAGCCTCGAGATGTTTCTTGGGCCATCTTTTAAAGAGTGGTGAAGCAGAGGGCTATCTCGTCACAAAAGAGTACTGCTAATAAAAAATTAACTATCCTACCTTTCGAACATACTCTTATAATGTGTTACTAAAGCAGTATTTGAGACTCTTCTAGCTGATTATTCATAGAAGAGAGAATTCTTTTTTTTAATTTTTAATTTTTTTATTAGCCCCAAGGGTACAGGTTTGTGAATCACCAGGTTTATACACTTCATAGCACTCACCATAGCACATACCTTCCCCAATGTCCATAACCCAGCCACCCCCTCCCCCCGGCAATGAGAAGAGGGGATTCCAATGGAAGTCATCATCATTCTGTAACAACTTCAGTGAGTTGCACCAAGTGTTAGTACCAGGGGACTGGGCTCTTCCCTCGACAGATGTCACTCCACTTACTTTATTGTATTTATTTTATAGATGAGGCTGAGAAAGGAGAATTAACTAGCTCAAATTCATGGAGCTAATCAGTTGAAAAACAATCAGAATTCAATTTCAATACTTTCTCTCTTCTGAGGCTATGATGTGTATGTTACAACATGTTATATAAGATGTAGAGATAAGTACTTTATTTATGAAGCTAGAGAATTCTTGTGTTTATATTTGTTCTGATCATCCCGGTCAAAATATTACCAATTTCGTGTTTTTGAGTGCTACAAAAATTCATTTAGAAAAACGTACATGGCTCTGGAGAACCAGATGCTATTGGGATAGCATTAGTATTTTTATTTTGATTATTCCAAAGAGAAGAAAGGGGAGAGGGGAAAAAAAAAACAATCTAATATTGTATTATTTTGACAGTAAGATGCTACCTTAAAATAAGCTTGATACAAAAACTCAAAATGATGTAGGTCGTATACGCATTGTATTGTTGGTATACTGTGTGTCTGCATTTCGGGGCATTTGGGAGTGGTATTGTTGGAAGTCAGTGAAAGCTGACTCATGATTGTTGATGATTCATTCTCAGTAAAAGCATCAACATTTCTCATGACAAGTGTCAGAAAAGAAAATTAACGATCGCAGCACAGGTTTTCAGGAGGTGAATGAATTTGAAATAAACAACTGTTTCACAAATCCGAAAGCCATCTCCACACTATGCCGTGTATGCCTCCATCCCATACAAGTAAGAACAAGCAGTGTTTCTTTATATTCTGCTCAGTTTATTTCCAATAACTCAAAGGAAAAGAAGTCACAGAAACACAGCTTTGCAGGAGGAGAAAACCTGTATATCTTTAATTACAAATCTAAACTTTGAGTTTACAAATTTATCGAGGGCATCAGCCAGAAGTCTTGCCTTTGATATTCAACAGAAAATATACAGGAGAAAGTGATTTGTTTCAAGCTATGCTTTAGAAACTGATCTTTCTTCTTCCTTTAATTTTTTTGACTCAGTTTCCTTAGAAATTTTACCATCATGTAGTAACTACTTAAAACAAGGTTGCTTGATCTTGATAATTTATTCCACATTAGAAACAAATGTCAATACTTTGTAAGCCAGATCATTGCACTAGATTATATTTGCTGATCTCCCATGTTTTCCCATTAAATGGCAAGCCAGGGAGAGCAGGGGTTGGGTTTTAACATCATAGGGACTTCAGCTGTAATTTTTTTAATACAATACCTAGAACTCATAGATATTCAGAAAATTGCTTTAAATTAATAATTTTTTGAAAAATAAGAAAAGTGAACCCTGCAAAAACTGAAATATCACTAATATGAAAAATATTAATATTAAAACGTAAATAGAAGAATATGAAACTTTAAGATATAAAAACACCAATGGATACATGTATTTCTTATGGATACGGAAGGACACCTAAAAGTATCCAGGGGCACCTGGGTGGCTCAGTCAGTTAAGCGTCTGGTTCTTGATTTTGACTCAGATCATGATCTCAGGGTGGTGAGATCCAGCTCTGCATAGAATTCTTGAGATTCTCTCTCCCCTTCTCCCCACCCCCCCGCCCCACTCACACACTTGTTCTTTCTCTCTAGCTCTCTCTCTAAAAAAAAGTGTCTAGGGACTCCTGGGTGGCTCAGTTGGTTAAGCAGCTGCCTTCAGCTCAGGTCATGATCCCAGCATCCTGGGATCGAGTCCCACATCGGGCTCCTTGCTCGGCAGGGAGCCTGCTTCTCCCTCTGCCTCTGCCTGTCACTCTGCCTGTGCTTGCTCTCTCTCTCTCTCTCTAACAAATAAATAAATAAAACCTTTAAAAAAATAAAAAAATAAAAATAAAAAAAAGTGTCTCGTGTCTTTTTTTAAATAAAAGGTGGATTACGTACTCTGAGAAACCTTTGAGGGGACAGAGGAAGAGATCAATTTAATATAAGGTGGCATCCATTTGAAATCTTACTGTATGTGAGGCAGAATATTAATTTTTTAAAAGATTTTATTTATTTACTAGACAGAGAGAGAGAGGGAGAGAACACAAGCAGGGGAGTGGCAGAGGGGAAGTAGGCTCCGTACTGAGCCAGGAGCCCGATGTGGACCCTGGAATCATGTCCTGAGCCAAAGCAGGCACTTAACCAACTGAGCCACCCAAGCACCCCCGATTTTGCTTAATATTCAAAAAACCAATAATTTCAGTGTGATTTTTTTCCAAATCATATTCTTGTGATCTCCTCAAATATACCTTTAGGCCACTGAATTATTTTCAAACATATTTAAATTATTCCTTTCTTATATAACACTTAACATTTTTGTGTTTTTATATAATTTTTGATTATAACATTTCTTATTTTGTTCTGCTTTTCCTGATTGTTCTTTGAAGAATCTTATATGTTTTGTTTGAAAAAAAAATTATGCAAGTTTTTTCTTTACTTAAATAATATTCAAGGAAGGAGGCTAGGGTATTTAACTATTCAGTTAGAATGCCAAAATATGTTGCTTGATACCTACTTTGCAGTGAGTACCCCCACCTACTCCATGGTCAGTAAAGTATATAAGCAAATATTAGTATAACTTCCCTTGTTAACAAAAATCCACAATATCAAATATTACCTACAGGTCAATGACTCAGTTGAAATTGGACAAAAATATAAAGAGATAATTATAAAAGAAGAAATTAATGTACAAGTACTGAAAGAGAACATCTTATTTCACTAGTGATAAGCAGAATGCAAAGCGAAATACCGAAGAGAGACCGTCCAAGAACAATCAGATGGGCAATGATTAAAACACTTGATAATAACAAATAATGGCAAGAATGTGACCCGAGGGAGCTCTTATCGACTGTTGATCAGCTACATTGATACATCTCATTGCTTGATAAATCTGGCGATATCTAGTAAAGCTGAAAACATCTGTGTTCCCTAACTCTACAATGACATTTCAAATATACGTGCTAAAAAATTCTCTTTGAGTATACATGAGATCTTTTTAGGATATGCATTGTAGCCTCGTCAGTTATGGTGAAAAACAAAACAAAACAAAACAAACATCTGCATTTGTTGGGAGAGTGGGCAAAAAGTTGTGGAATTATACAATAGAATCCTATGGGATGGCAAAAGATGAATGAATCTGAGCTACATGTTTTAATTTGGATGAGTTTCAAAAACACAATATTGAAAGTAACATGTCTAGCTCTGGGTATGGGAGGCATTGTTTTGGTTGAGACATCAGCTATATTCGTAAGGTTTTGAAGCTTTTCGAAAAAAAATCCTAGATTAGAGCTCGGAGTTTTATTTCATAAACACCATTAAAAATCAATAAGAACTTTTTTTGTGGGGGGAGGAGATAATTTTTTTTTTACTTTGATTTTCATTGAAGAAAGAATACATGGGATGTGCACTTTATTATGGAAAGTTATATTTTTTAAGTAAAAATGCCTGAGGCAAGGATGTCCTAATAACATGAATACCCGTCCTGGTCTAATTGTCAGGTGAGAAAGCTTGCTGGGGGTCTTCTTATGTTGCCTTTCTCTGAGAACGCTTACCCAAACTCAAGTCATCTGTTTCCTCAGAAGGAGGGAGGAAAAACACTCTTGAGTAACGGTTCATTCAAAATGGCACCAAGGGCCTGGATTCCATGTGTAGATCCCAGCAGGACGTATCTGGTGTTCTCTCTGTGCATGGAGATCTGCTGTGGTCTTAGCCTCCTGGGGAGATACAGGGGACCCACCCTTGCTGAGCTCAGATATTTCGCATGTGACCTCTCTAAAGCCAAGTGCTTGGAAGGAATCCCCAGTTCAGAAGCTTGGAGTCTATACATGTGCTCTCCTCTCAGCGAACTAGGTTTTCTTCAGGAAGCCTCTTTAATTCTTAGATTAAAACTTTACAAACTTTAGTATGTTAAGTATATAAAATAAATTTCCCTATCTCTTACTCCTGGAGTAAAACAAGGTGTAAAGGTGAGACCAGGTAGAAATGAGAACTTTTCTCGTCCCCGTCTTAGAGGAAGTCTTTATTGGCCCACCATGCTATCAGAATCCTCTTCAATTTCAGTTGGGTCAGCCTTGTAATTGCTGTGGACAGAATGTTTGTGCCCCCCCCCATCCATACCAGTCACACCCGATTACCTGATGTGATGGTACTTGGAGATGGGGCCTTTAGGATGTAATTAGGGTTAGATGAAGTCAGGAGGGCCCAGCCCTCATGATTGGATTGTTGTGTTTATAAGAAGAGATATCAGAGTGATTCCCCTTCTTCTTCTGGATCCCACCTCCTGCCCTATGCAACCAGGACAGGCCAAATAAGAACACAGCAAGAATAGAGTGACACCACCTGTGGGCCACGAAGAGAGCTCTTACCAGACATTGAATCAGCAAACACCCTGATCTTGGATGTCCAGCCTCTAGAACTGGGAGAAACAAATTCCAGTTGATTAAGCCCCCAGTCTGTGGTATTTTGTAATGGCAGCCCCAAGCAACTAAGATGTTAAAGATTTTGAAAAATGTTATTATCTTCAAAGTGAGTGTGGTCGTGGTGAACCTAGACTTGATAAAGCCTGCAAGATGGTTAGTACAGAACCGCTGGGTAGTAATAATTACAATAACTGATACTTGTGTCTTCCATGTGTGTGCAGTCTCATGCACGATTAGTGCAGATGACAATTCTACGAGGGAGATAGCATTATTATCTTCAGTTTGACGAATGAGAAGACCCCGGAGAGGAGAGAGGCATGGAATGCAAAGTAACAGTGAAGTTAGGCTTGACCCCTGACAAGGCCATGCTCTCTGCTCAGTGCGGTCACCCTACCATCCATTTCCTCAAACAGTGGGACAGACTTTTCACCTAAAATTTTTTTAATCCAGCAGGAACAGGTTTTTATATGCCTCTAATTCCTAATTTGAAAAGCATAATTGAAAACGCTTTATGCATAACTATTCAAAAAAGGCTAAGAAATATTAAAATTACCCAGAAGTATAGGCATTCTTAAAACCATTAAAGAATGAATCCTTAATCAATTTAAAGAGAGAGAAAAGTGTAAATCCATGATTATACATGAGATGAAGAAAAATGGTAATATTTAATTTTCTAAAAGAGAAAATTATTCAACCCTTGAATGGATGGTTAAAAATAGTTATAATTTAAAATTGTATTGTAAAATAATACGCTGTAACAGAAAGGGTACAGTAAGACCAGCATAATAAAATTAAAATACATGGCAGAATGATATTAGTCCCTTTCAATAAAACTTCTCATGCTTAAAAATGTAGTACCATAATCTACAACTCAAGGTCAAACTTTCAGTAATTTGCCCTAAGTTACAAATGGGGTGGGTATGACTCACATATACGGAGAACATGGTATTAAAAAGTTCTAAGAAGAGACAATCAATTTTAAAATGATGACACAGGCAAATTCCCCAGATGGCTTGGTACCAATAGCTTGCGTCATTTGGAAATTACATACCTCTTCCAGATGGAACACCTGCAGCCTGTGATTTGAGGTTAGTGGACCAGGGTGTGAGGGGAATGAGGATAAATTCAGCATGCTCTTTCTGAACTGCTTCAGCCAAGATTGCTCCTCTTTCTTTGATGGTGGCCTTTATGCCAAAGCTATTCTTTAACAAGGGTACGCTGTTTGAGGTCCTAACTTCTCAGTTCCAGTGCAAAGCTCCTGTGCCCTGTTTTATGCATCCTTCCCAGCTCCTTGCTCTTCAAACACCCAGTTGTCTTCGGGGGTGTTGCCTCTTGTCATGGCACCCACCTATGAAGTGGCACACCCACATCTCCTGGCCTGTCAAGCCTCACTGTGGTTTTCACTAAAGTGAGGGTAAACCCTCCCACAGGGTCTTTAAGATTAAAATAAATGGTGCCTTTATGTTCAATCAGCATGTCCACTCCTGTTATTTTCATGCTCACAGAGCACGTCCCGTTTGCCAGTTCTGTGTTAAGCCTTTCAGTCCTCGCAATTATATGTTATTTTCAGAGGAGGAAATGGAGACCAATAAGGGCTGAGCAATCAGAGCAAGATCATACAATTAAGGCCAGAGTTAGGAGCTAGGAACTCAGAAGCAAGTCCGTCTGCAAAATTGTACATTTTGCTCTACAGTATTGACATTGTCAATCAAAGAACATTGGACCCAAACTGTAGAGTGAAAGATTGACCTTAACATGACTCACTTAATTTGAGTGATGCTGAATCAGAAACAAATGATGAGAAAATTTGCCTGAGAAATGTCCCTGGTCCAGGAGATGTTTTTGTTATTGTTCCCCCAAAGCATTTTGTAGAGGAGCTAAGCAGTCCAGAAATGAGTTGTCCAAGCATGCCTAAAATGCATAGAAATATGCAATCTTTGCACCTAGAAGGTGGTGTTCTTTCCATGCTCTATTCACAAACTGACCTTTCCCACCTCACATATATTTTTATTCTCTGCAAAGCTTTACTGGGCACCATGATGAGATGTGGGGACAAGATGGTGAAAGGAGTCAGAGTTGTCCCTCCCAGGGTGTGTTCATGGTGGGAACACTAGAAGAAGATATGTAAAGTGAGCATGGAGAACAAGGGGAATATGGCATCAGGCCAAGGAATTGCATTTGGGTTTTATTTAAATATATGTAAATCATAAAAACATGTTTATGTTTATATTCCAGGTATATATTATACACGATTGGTACAAATAACTTCCAATATCTAAGACAATTGAATTATCTTACTCTTACTGTATTTATTCATAATTGCAAAGTTTAAGCTAAATGATGCAATGCGATTTCATGGTTTATAAAATCAACTATGGAATCAGTTATAATTACCTTCACGTGAAGCTACATGAGTGATAGTGTGCAAACTCTAGAAGATAAAGAGTAGATTGAGACTTTAGCCAGGCAACCCACTGTTGAATTTTTAAAGGGGATCTTCTATAATGAGCAAATCCGCATAGAATGATTTCAATATAACACTATAAATTAAGTGGGAATCATCCAATTTTTACTTTCTGCATATTGGATGCTATTCTGTTTCTTGTATTGGGGCTCTAGGCTGAAGAACATTGACCACATATCCAACAGCTCTCTTCTCCTTAGGGTCATCAAAATGAGAGGGCTTTGATCAACTACAAGTGTGATAAAGAACCCATTCACTGGAACAAAAACTAAAATAATATCTCCTGGGAATCGATATGCCTGTGAACATTAATTGACACCCAGCATGGTTCTCTCAGTACTGCCAAGAGTTGTCTTAGTCAACTTCTCTGTGACGCAAGGGAATTAGATTAAAATGACCCACATCACCTCCCTGTTCTGGTTGTCTTGAAGTTAATGGTTGTGGAGTCCTCCACCATTTTGCTGGGAACCTACATTGTCGGGCTGAATGAATGTTACCAAGACTCTAATTCCTGCTTTTGTGTTCTGAGGGAAGTAGCTCGCATAGGTATTAGCTGACTTTATTAGTCCAGAAAAGGGAAGATGCAGATATTCTAGCAGGAAACATGACGCTGGCCATCTAGAGTTGAGCATCCCTTTGTAGGTAAGACGAGCAGCATGCCCGTTCTCACCAGTTTGGTACTGAGGTCAAGCTGGCAGTGGTGGTGATGGTGACAGCAAAGAGGACAATTTGTCTAGCACAAAAATAGAGGCGAAATTTCCATATGCTCCTTATTTTTTGGCTTTCAAACATATCATTTTATAAATCATAGGATGAATTTAAATAGTCAAGAACCACTGAGAAGGCAAGAGTTGGAGTGTAGAATCTGCGAATGTTCATACAGTTGGGCGCCTCTTTGTGGACCTGGTCCTCCCTTCCCCTTCTTCTCCTATCACATCACAACCCATGGTTTCTGATTCTCATTCCCCTCACATTATTCTGTCTCTACTCACCTCCCATTGGAACATATTATCCCTACTACAGAATTTTACTAAATTCTTACAGTTAAACTCCTATTTCCTTGGAGGTTTTTCTCATCGTCTCTTTCTACCACTTTCAATAATCCCAAACTGGATGTTTTCCAAGAATAAGTAACATCACCCTCCTTTCTCTATATCCCAGAGCATCACCTAGTGTTCTGTGCATGGAAAGAACACTCATTCATTCAACAGACATTTATTAGGTGTAGGATATTACACCTCAGCTCTGTAAGCTGTGAGAATACAAAGGAATATAAATTCTAGTCCATGGCTCAAAGAATTGATGAAGGGGATACACACACACACATACACACACAGAACTGCAAATTCTATAGTAGGAAAAAATGTGAAGCACAACAAATAAGGAAGAGGGAATGACTGTCTTTGTCTCAGGTTATTGAGGACATAAGACTTTTTAGAAATGTTGGCTTATCTTTGTCTTGAAAAATAGGAGGAGTATGCTAGGTGCAGAGATGAGAAGGGGAAGGACATGTCAGGTGGGATGCTAGGTGGTCTCACAAGGGTGTCTTTCCTCCATGAGCTTGCAATGTAATTATAAGACATGTGTATGAGAAAATTTTGTTTGGCTGCTGGTACCAAGGATTGGACTGGGGCTTAAATACACGGGGCTTATTTGGCTCTTATCAAAGGAGAGATCCAAGTGTAGAGAGTTACTGCTCTTTGTTCAGTGACCCATGATGGTCTGGACCAGGGTGCCTGCAGTTCTCCTTGCCTTTTCCTCATAGTCCAAAGTGGCTGCTGCCTCTCTAGTCATACTGGATGCATCATCTGCATTAAAGAATTGTGAAAAAGAAAAGAAGTAAGTGTCAAATTGTACCTGCAGTGAATGTCCCGCTTAAAGTGTTGCCAAAACTCTCATCTGACCAAGGAGGCTTTTGGTAATGTCTCAGCTAACTCACCACACACCGGTGTCTGTTCAGGCTTTGAGCTGGGTACTACACCCCCAAACTATAATTGGATTCTGTTATTAGTATTCTGAATATTTTTGAGACTGGATATTAGGTAGGCATCTAGCAACTTCTGATATGTGGTTAAAATATAAGGAACATTTTACGGTGTTTGATGAAATGTGACATGCTTCTGGCAGGTCAAAAGCAATGAAAAAGAACCAGTGTCTGATGCACCATCTCATACATGTCCCCGAAGCTTATGTCTTCCTTAATCTCAGCATTTGTTTTAATAGCTAGTGAATGGAATAATAAACTTAAAAAAAGTTTGCCTAGAAAATCCAGCATTTTATACACACCATTATTCATAGAAAGGAAATATAAACTTAAAAAAAGTTTGCCTAGAAAGTCCAGCATCTTATACACACCATTATTCATAGAAAGATGGTGTTATAGAAATTGTTGAGGGTTGGTGCATACTCAGTGATTCTAACAGAAAGAAGACGGAGGGAGGCTGGCTGAATCCAAGACAGAAAAGGGCAAAGTCCATATTTGCTTATTTTTTAATCTTGTTTTAAGTTTGTATAGCCTCCTTCTCCCAGCTTTCTCTATATGATGTAGAACCAGAATGACAATGTAGTCGCTGCTGACCATCTTCTGTTCTCTCTTTTTCAAAGATTCTATTTGTTTGTTTATTGGTTAGAGAGAGAGCATGAGTGGAAGGAGCGGAGGGGGAAGTGAATCTCAAGCAGACTCCACACAAAGCATGGAGCCTGACACGGGCTTGTTCCCACGACCCTGAGCTCGTGACCTGAGTGGAAACAGAGAGTTGGACGCTTAACTGACTGAGCCATCCAGACGCTCTGACAATCTTATATTCTTAAAGAGTTTCCAACACAAGTCATATGTTAATAAGCCCTCTGCCTGCAGTCCACTCTCCTACTCTCCCCTC